>JABSTT010000494.1:0-13669 GCA_013339685.2 Hyalomma asiaticum | reverse complement strand
TATCAACCACAGCCTTCAAGAAACTGGGCCATCTACACACACTTAGCTGCTGTAATCTCTGAACCTACCTCAAGTCAGCAGAGATTGTGTTGCCAATGGAAGTAACCTCAGGGACCGAAAACCTCACACGGTATGTTTGTGGACATTTAATTTATGGTTATGCTTCGCTTATTTATTAGACCGAGATTTGGCTCACCATTTCTTTTTTATGGCTTCCTGATGACCTCGTTTTTTTTTCTATTCAGGACAATGGACAACAAAAGGATTGTTAGTTTTCAAGCCGCCCTTACCAAGGCGCGAGAAGCTCAAAAGTCGCCATAGCGAAGAGAGGTTTTCCTGAACTCCATCCGTCACCAAAAACAGTTTACAAGCTCAACATGTGAAAGGAATGGGAACTGTACACCAAAATGCAGCAGTAGTATGTGGTATGTTAAACCAGTGCAAAACTGGCTGCACAAGTGATTTTTGATGCAAGAAGTAACAAGCGCAAGGGAAATGTGCCGGCTTAGGATTCCTTGGATAGTGACTGTCGCATGGTATCCTTCTGTAAGTGTGCGCCCACATTTGTATAGAGGATTGCATATAACATGGTGCAAAACAAGCCAGCAGTAGCGTGTCTGAGCACAGCATTTCTTCATTGCACTGAGTGTAGATTGTTGTAAATGTGAACATTATTTTGCACAGCAATACCAAGGAATGATACCGTAAAGCATAATGCTGTCTTCTCGTGAGCTACATTGCGAAAGCTTTTGAAAGTGAAAAATGTGTACAGGCACTTGACCCTTTGTTAAAAGACATGCTATGTAGTGGTCACCTGGAGAATAACAGCCATGACTCTACTCCCAAGTACAGTTTGATTATTAGGGCAGAAGGAAAGCTGCACATAAAATTTTAGGTAGTATTTTGTTATACAGGCTGTGTAATTTGTCATGCATTTACAAAGGTCATTCCTAGTTGCAGTGAATGAATTCTTCTGGTCTGTTAATTCTTCTGGTCTGTTATGTTAGGAGAGACATTCCATCCACAAAGCACTGTTGCATGTGTGCAAGCAACTTGTTTTTTGTGTAAGGTTCAGTCACAGGAATACGGCAAATAATAAAATCAGGTCCAGACAAGAGACCTAAAGTACGACATCAAGTTTTAAAAAGTAAGTTTATACAGTACACAGAAGAGGTAACTCAGATCTCGTTAGAGCTGTTTGGCTAGTATTTGCTTGTATTTTATATTTGAAAGTGAAAGTGTACCGAGTGCTATTTCTTTGAACTACTATGCAGCTCAAAAAGGCCCGTTTTGAGCAGAGATTTCCCTATGACCCCCTAGAGAAGGTGTTCACACCTCGTCTTTCTAACCAAATCCCCTTAATTTCTAAATGTTTGTAACAAGTTCAAAATCTGGTGCTCCACACCTCCCACTGATGTCTAGACCCAACTCCTAATTTCAGTTCCTGGGGAAACCTCTTGTTTTGTGTGACACCCATGCTAAGAGTGAGGCACAGCTAAAGGGTAGTGAAGAATAAAACTGTAAATCTAGCAGCCACTCTGACGATTATGCACTCACAGAACATGGAAAGATTGACTCATTTGCTTATCAGTTGATCAGCAATGGACAGGCAATGGTATAGCTTGATCTTTGGAAACTGTCTTCTGTAACGGCCTTGAGAAATATGTGTGCCAGTTGAAATGTTTGCTTCGGACTGAGGCTTTCGTTGCTAGCCAACTGTCACTTGATTGAAGTGTTTATACCACAGCAAACCCTTCACCTCTTTCGAATACATAAACCAAATTAATCTTTCAACGGGATAACGTAAAGTAAATTTTGCTTTACAAGTGCTATATAATATACGAGTTGAGAAGCACTGGAAGATGAGCTAGTTAGTAGCAGTTTGGTTGTAACAAAACAGTTCAGACAGGGACGCAGGAGAAGGGAAACTGAACGCAATATCAAGATCACAGAGTACGTACACAAAAATAGTGGTTTATTATCACTTTTTAATTTTTTTTTTCAAAGCCATGTGCCCCTCGCCAAGTGTTGTCAAAATAGTGTATCAGGATAATCTGCTGACACTACACCTTTGGCGAAATTTTGATGCTGCCTGTTTAATAACGCCAAAGTCGATAAACACAGACATGTAGAGTGAGACGGGCGACAGCGTGCACAAATACAGTATGTATACAGTGCTATGCGACTGAAACGTGATACTCGAATCGCGCGATGGCCGGCGCATTCCGTGCTATTGGAGCGCGTTTGATAATGACATAGGAACCGAAGTGAATCACAATGCTTCAGAAAGCCTACTATTTTCATTGAGTACACGAACGAATCAGCTCGATGGCCTCAGAGCAAAGCGACGACGCAGAAAGCATCGTCAGCCGCGCGCTTCGAGTACTGCGTTTCAAGGGCAGCCCAGCGTAAACATGGTTGTCTGAAACATCGCTCTGCTTACGAACAGAATGAGATAAATTTCAGCTTGTAATTTTATTAAACAGACGGCTATTTATGTTGCCTGTACGTTAAAATCTGTCACCGACAGCATTGCTTGCTTATATGTATGCTGCATCCATCACGATTGCCAATAAAGGACGTAAGCTTACTTGCTTGGTGCGTTTATTGCCAGTTGAGGCCTCTAGGTCACCTGGCGACATAGCAGAAATATTTGTACTCGTATTAGAGTGCTGTACCCGAGGATAACGCCTCGAGACAGCAGTAACCGCACGCCTAGGACCAGCGAGCGAGCAGCGCGACCAGCCGCACGCAGCAGCAACGCAACCGCCATATGTATTACGTGGTGATGATGATAGCTTGCGCGGCGCCATCTCTCGGTCGTATACTTTAGTTCACGACGCCACCGCTACCCTTATTTTCGTTGCACTGTCAAAGGTACAGTTTCCCTTCTCTACGTTGGTCATAGTATAGGTGTTCTGTGGTGCCACTGCGCTGTGTGTTCGCCGGTCGCAAGTGCACGACGTGCGGAGTGCACGTGTACGTCGGGCTAGTTTTGTCGCGATGCCTGGTTGCTGTGCCTTTTCCTGCATACCTGTTTTTCATGTAAGAGCATTTCCCTGAAAAGGGGTTACCACTTCGGTTTTAAAGATGATCGCGGCTGTTCGCAAGCGCAGCCCGTTTCTTCAACAGCCTGCATGCCGCGCGTGCTTATTTTGGAATGAGCCGTTCGCAGTTAAAAAAAAACTGTATGACAATACATATGACGAAGTGCCGAAATTTTTCATCGCATCGAGGTCACGCTGTGGAGTGTGTTCAGAGTATACATCGCTTGAAATGGGCGACACCCTCTCCAACAGCGAGCGGTAATTTCGGTAGTAGTATAGTGACGTGAATGCGTTCGTCTACTTCTACATTCACAACGCACCAGCGCGGTCTTCTAGCAATTAGAAAAAGTTTCCGTGCGTAAGGGCGATATTGGTCACCTACATCGGCAACACCCACGCAGGCATGCAAAACCTCACGACAACGTGTTCAAACTGCGCCGCACAGGCCAAACATCCCAGAACGGCGTACTGCGTGCACAAGTCATCGGGCAGGCAGAGGATGGCAGGACGTGCGAAACTTCATGAAGTTTTGAGTGTGTGCCTCCAAGGGCATTGTTGGCGTTGCTGCAGTTACAGACGACCGAGATAGTTTATACGCACGGGAACTATCCCTTCCCAAACGTGGCTTGACACCACAGCTGCGGTTTAAATATTTATTGCTGATGCAATAAATAGCATGATGTGTTTACAGAATTTCATTTCAACGTATTTGATGTAGCGCAAAAAACAAGACACGGACACAAGAAGGCTGTGTGGTGTCCATATGTGCCTTCTTGTGTCCGTGTCTTGTTTTTCCGCTACATCAAATACGTTTAATATGAACCACCAACAAGCCCGCATCGCAACTCTTGTCGACTTCATTTCAACCTTTTCCAAGTAAACATAGTTATGGTTATCCGCGCCAGATACACAAGGAAACACTACGCTCCGAAAGAAAGCTTAAACGACGTTCGCTTTCGCTACAAATTGCGCATGGTTTGCAGCAGCTCTTCTGAGGCGATATTTCATTAGGTAAACCGGATGGTGAGCACACCCACTCCTGCTTAGAAAATCAACGCAGTAGAGTGAATCATTATATCAAACCGTACGCGAGGCACGGCCACGGCTGGACGGCGGCAGCGGCGGCGCGCGTCCAGCTCGAAAGCTAACCGAAAGCTCGTTGCGCTTTCCAGGGGGCGCCGCAGTCGCGAGCGGAGAGGAGGTGGCGGTGGGGAGAGTGGATGGCGGTACTTTTACGAAGTAGAGGGGCTTTAAACACGGTGAGGTCGTGGCGACCTCTTGCGGCGAGCCACCGCGCTACTCGCCAGAAAAAATTGCATTGACTTCCGTCGCGTTGCAAAGGCCGTAAGGAACGCGGAGGAGAGGAAAGTCGAGTCCGGCCGTGGTGTAAACACGGCCGGTCTGGACGCGCGCGTTCGCTAGCCTAGCGGCGAGTGGATGCAGCTCCCAAGTGTAAACACGGCCGGTCTTGAAGCGCGCGTTCGCTAGCCTAGCAGCGAGTGGATGAAGCTCCCAAGTGTAAACACGGCCGGTATGAACGCGCGCGTTCGCTGGCCCAGCGGCGAGTGAATGAAGCTCCCGAGTGTAAACACGGCCGGTCCGGACGCGCGCGTTCGCTGGCCTAGCGGCGAGTAGAAGTCACTTAATTATTTTAGAAATTATTTTATTATAGAAATATAGAAGGCACTTAATTATTAGACGAGAAAGAGAACAGAGTGGAATGCAGCACAAGAAGCGAGTTCATCCAAGATGGAAAGCAAGCTTTTTGTCTCTGTAGTAAAGCTAGTGCATGTGCACGAGAAAGAATACTTTGCAACCAAGTAATCTGGAGGAAGAAGGGCCATTGAGAGCCAGTGACGGAAAGAGGAGCGACAAAAAAAAAAGAACCAATGCAAAGGAATCATGCGCCAACTTACGGATGTTCAGGAAATAAAAAAAAATATTCGTCGGACGCTTTCTCTACCGAAATTCTCACACTTTGTCACAACTATAGGCCTTCGAGAAAAACGTGAGCCACTTTATTACAGCAATTCCTAAAAGAAAAAAAAACAGACATATTCGCGAAAACAAATTTATTGAACCACAAAGAGCCAAAACACGGATGCTTTCATGACACAAAAGATGCAGAACGCTAAAAGTCGTTTTAGGAAGCAATATTAAAGAATGACATTGCGGGTGGTTTTACAATATAGCAAAAGCCAATGCAAAAGAAAAGAAACCGAGCAAGCAGCTTGGCCGAAAAGAGTGGTTCACGCTGCAATTTTCATGCGTCGCGGTTTCTCTATAAACACAGTAATAATTTCGTCGACACTGACTTGCATCCGGTGAATGGACATAAGAGCCAGGCCATTAAGCCGCTCTTCAGCTGTTCGGTTCCTCAAATATGTTTTTACTCTTTTCATTATCGAGAAGCTGCGTTCTGCAGCAGCTGTCTTAGCGAAGTCTTCTCAGATCTGCGTCTACCAAGACCCGTTGGGTGCGTTCCGAAAACTTTATTTAGCTCTGACTGTAAACGTATACATAGGAGATTTCTTACACGGGGGACACGCGCCGAAAAGCATGCACTTGAAGACAGAGGTCGGGCTGTTCGGTGTCATTAGAGCAAAGGTAATCGAGTGGCTGTTTTAAGCTTTCCATCCCCCCCTCCGAACACCACACGCCATACGTACGTGCTCGCTGCATTTGCGCATTCGTCAACACGTATGCATAACAAATATTCTGCGTCTATGCTGCGGAACGATGTCCTTCCTCTAAAGTTCGCATACAAACACTGCAGGGACTATCCAATATGTGCATCAGACGCGTGTTTTAGCAGAACTCGAGCCCATAGCAAATCATGTATGCACGCATCTGAAAGCGAAGCACTAGCAAGCATTTAAAGCTTACAGTTAACTTTGATACAGGCGTAGGGACGTAATATATGGACGCGAACGTTTAAAATTGCCCTCTATTTTAGCAAAATGCGCTGAAAACGGGCAGCCGTACGTGAAGAAAGTGAGAAAAACTTACACGTGAAATGTTCTTCCAGGCTTCTTCTCAACGCGATTTGTGCAGCCGAAAGCGACGCGCGAAGTCACCGTTGCCTTCTCAGATATTTATATGCTTAGGAAAAACAGGACACTGTGTTTAAACACCACGAAACAGCGTCGCGTTATCTATGCGCTGTGCTGTCTGTGTGGTCGTCTGCTTCTGTTTCCTTGAGCAAGATGGCGGCGACGGCTTCACTTTCAGCGGCACACTTCCACTCCAGAAAAGTAGTATATAACCTCCTTGGTGATAACATGCTCAAGGTCTTACCGTTTGAATATAACTGCTAGATTCGACTTTCGCACATTCTCTGCGGGTACAGAGTTTAGGGGCAAGTGCAGTCTTTTCGACCCGCGGCACCGCTTAGGAGGCGGTATGACATTGCGTTTTTCAGTCATCAGATGAGTTTGCGGCAGCGACCATGTGGGTGATGGTGGCGGAAGAATCAGATATGTCAGAAAAATCATCCTGACTGTCAGGTAGGCTGACGTCAAAGCGAGAGATGTGCTTACTCGGAGAATCTTGAGCGGGAGGAAGCGAACTCTCTGCAGGTGACTTAGAGCTGTGGTTTGTGGCAGCACCAGGTGGCATCCCAACACCGGAGCTTGTCCCTGAGCTTGCCCCGCAGCTTGTGGACGCAGGCATCTGCAGATGTTGACCTGGCCGGATCTCTGGAACTTGCACAGGGTGCGGTCCCGAGGGCACCGCACTCGCTGCGGGGAACATTCCCGAAGGCCCGAAGATCAGTGTCTTCAAACTGAAGACAGGCAGTCGAGGCAGCAGTTTTTCGTTTCCAGTCATGATTTTGTAATGCCTTCCGAATGCGCTCCAGCCCATCCTTATTCTACGAAGAATTTCTTTTTCATGGGCAGTTCTTGTTAGTAACTGTCCCAGCTATACGCATTAGTTCACGCATTCTAACGGTTCACTGTTAATTTAAATTCCTGTTCTTTAGCTAGACTACTGAGGATAACTTTGGTCTTTTGCCTATTCATTTTTAGTCCAGTTTTAATACTTTCCCGGTTTAGGTCATCAATCATGTTTTGTAGTTCGTCTCGATAATTGCTAAGGAGCACAATGTCGTTTGCAAATCTCAAACTGCTGAAATATTCTCCGTCTATTCGAATTCCCTTTTCTTCCCAGTCTAGACGTTTAAACACTTCTCTAAAGATGCAGTGAATAGCATCGGGGAAATCGTATCTTCTTGTCTGACACCTCTCCCGATCGGGATTTCTTTGCTTGTCTCATGTAGGAGTAGTGTTGCTGTGCAATCTGTGTATACGTTTTTTATGGTTTGCACGTATACGTCAAGGTACCCCTTGTCGACGTAAAGCTTCTAGAACTGCTTGTATTTCTATGGAGTCAAATGCTTTTTCATAGTCTATAAACGCTATAGAAAGAGGTTTGTTATATTCAGCATACCTCTCAATTACTACGTTGATAGCATGGGTATGGTCCATTGTTGAGTATCCTTTCCTAAAACCAGCTTGTTTTCTCTTGGTTGGTTAAAGTCGAGTGTTTTCTTATCCAAGCAGAAACTACTTCCGTAAATAGCTTGTATATTACTGAGAGTAGGCTAATTGGTGTGTAATTCTTTAACTCCTTTATGTCACATTTCTAGTGGTTTAGGATTATATTAGCATTTTTCCAACCGCGCGCGGTTCACTACATGTCTTGATACATTTGGTGAAGAGTGATGCAAGTTTTTAAAGTATAATTCTACTCCGCCTTTGATCAAATCGACTGTTATGCCGTCTACACCAGCTGCTTCACCGCGGGACATGCCTTTGACAGCTTTTTTGACTTCGTCAGCGGTTATACATGGAATTTCAGTGTCCTCCTCTGATTCTATTAAAATCGTGTGGCCTGTCTCGGAGCTGTACAGTCCAGAGTAGAAATCTTCTGCTACCGTTTCATTTGTCGGCGTTTTTTAAATAAGTATTTAGTAGATTGGGACAACTTACTTGTTACTTCCTTTGTTGCTTTACCACCCGACTTCTATCGCTGTTTCTAGGATTGTTTTCGTTATGGCTTTGTTTATTTCTTCTAAATCTTCATCGTTTTGGCTTAAAGACTCGAACTTGTTGTGTAGGGCGACTTTAAATTCTTCGTTCTGCGCTCTGATTACCTCTAGATTTGCGTTTTTTCTAGTAAATAATTTAGTTGTTTTCTTTAGGTTAAGTACAATCTTCGCCCTTACTAATCTCTGATCGCTGCACTTTATCTTCCCCGCTACTTCTGTGTCCTGAATTATTCCTGGTTGTTCGCAAATCATAAAGTCAGTTTCATTGTTTGTTTCCTCTTTAGGACTTTTCCATGTCCATTTCCCATTCTTGTGTTTCTTTAAAAAACCAAGAAAAAAAAACGTATTTCGGAGTCGGTTTCGTTCGGCAAATTGTACTAGCATTTCCCCACGGTTATTCCTACGGCCGACACCGTAGTTGCGAATCGCCTGTTCTCCATTTTGTTCTGTTCCTAGTTTTGCGTTGAAGTCCCCCATGACCACTGTGTATTGTGTCCGTACTCTTTTTATTGCTAATTCGATATCGTCATAGAACTCCTCTACTTGTTCGTCGTCGTAGCTCGTTGTTGGCGCATATCCCTGGATTATCTTAGGTTTATACCGCTTCTTTAGTATTATTACGACGCATGCTATCCTTTCGTTAATGCAGTATAATTCGTCTATGTTTCCCGCTATAACTTTGTGAATAAGGAACCCAACGCCACATTCTCTTTTCGGGTAACCCTCTACAGCAGAAGACATGTCGGTTCTTTAATACAATGTAACCTTCACCTGCTCTCCTAACTTCGCTAAGGCAAATGACGTCCCTACTAACGCCTTCTACTTGCTCGAGTAGTTCCGCTAATCAAGTTTCGGTGGACAGGGATCTTGCGTTGAACATTCCAAGGTTTAGTTTCCAGTGGCGGCCTGTCCGGGTCCAGTTATTATTACCGCCGTCTGCTGCTTCACAGACCAGCGATCCCCACACGGAGCTCCGTGTTAAAAGCAAACATTTATTATTTACATTGTTTTTGACACGTATCTCAGCGCTTTTCACGACGACGGTCATTTTTAATCAATATTGCTACGGTGTTAGTCCGGCCAGAAGGCGCAGTTCCAGGTGCTGAGCTTCCGTGATCGTTAGTACTGGATCTTACTTCGCTACCTGGCACTTCCACCAATGCTGTTACGGTGAGATTTTATTCGGAGATGATCAATGCGCAAGGCCTAGGGACCGAAGGGACCACAATTTTTGCTCGCGTCGTCTTCCTCTGCTTCTAAGCGTCCACCGCGTACCGTAGCAAGTTTTCAGTAACGTGAAAACTCACAGCAGCATACGTCAAGGTACCCCTTGTCGACGTAAAGCTTCTAGAACTGCTTGTATTTCTATGGAGTCAAATCCTTTCTCATAGTCTATAAACGCTATAGAAAGAGGTTTGTTATATTCAGCATACCTCTCAATTACTACGTTGATAGCATGGGTATGGTCCATTGTTGAGTATCCTTTCCTAAAACCAGCTTGTTTTCTCTTGGTTGGTTAAAGTCGAGTGTTTCTCTTATCCACGCAGAAACTACTTGCGTAAATAGCTTGTATATTACTGGGAGTAGGCTAATTGGTCTGTAATTCTTTAACTCCTTTATGTCACATTTCTAGTGGTTTAGGATTATATTAGCATTTTTCCAACCGCGCGCGGTTCACTACATGTGTTGATACATTTGGTGAAGAGCGATGCAAGTTTTTAAAGTATAATTCTCCTCCGTCTTTGATCAAATCGGCTGTTATGCCGTCTTCACCTGCTGCTTCACCGCGGGACATGCCTTTGACAGCTTTTTTGACTTCGTCAGCGGTTATACATGGAATTTCAGTGTCCTCCTCTGATTCTATTAAAATCGTGTGGTCTGTCTCGGAGCTGTACAGTCCAGAGTAGAAATCTTCTGCTACCATTTCATTTGTCGACGTTTTTTAAATAAGTATTTAGTAGATTGGGACAACTTACTTGTTACTTCCTTTGTTGCTTTACCACCCGACTTCTATCGCTGTTTCTAGGATTGTTTTCGTTATGGCTTGTTTATTTCTTCTAAATCTTCATCGTTTGGCTTAAAGACTCGAACTTGTTGTGTAGGGCGACTTTAAATCTTCCTTCTGCGCTCTGATTACCTCTAGATTTGCGTTTTTTCTAGTAAATAATTTAGTTGTTTTCTTTAGGTTAAGTACAATCTTCGCCCTTACTAATCTGTGATCGCTGCACTTTATCTTCCCCGCTACTTCTGTGTCCTGAATTATACCTGGTTGTTCGCACATTATGAAGTCAGTTTCATTCTTTGTTTCCTCTTTAGGACTTTTCCATGTCCACTTCCCATTCTTGTGTTTCTTTAAAAAACAAAGAAAAAAAAACGTATTTCGGAGTCGGTTTCGTTCGGCAAATTGTACTAGCATTTCCCCACGGTTATTCCTACGGCCGACACCGTAGTTGCGAATCGCCTGTTCTCCATTTTGTTCTGTTCCTACTTTTGCGTTGAAGTCCCCCATGACCACTGTGTATTGTGTCCGTACTCTTTTTATTGCTATTCGATATCGTTATAGAACTCCTCTACTTGTTCGTCGTCGTAGCTCGTTGTTGGCGCATATCCCTGGATTATCTTAGGTTTATACCGCTTCTTTAGTTTATTACGACGCATGCTATCCTTTCGTTAATGCAGTATAATTCGTCTATGTTTCCCGCTATAACTTTGTGAATAAGGAACCCAACGCCACATTCTCTTTTCGGGTAACCCTCTACAGCAGAAGACGTGTCTGTTCTTTAATACAATGTAACCTTCACCTGCTCTCCTAACTTCGCTAAGGCAAATGAGTCCAACTAACGCCTTCTACTTGCTCGAGTAGTTCCGCTAATCAAGCTTCGCTGGACAGGGATCTTGCGTTGAACGTTCCAAGGTTTAGTTTCCAGTGGTGGCCTGTCCGGGTCCATTTATTATTAACGCCGTCTGCTGCTTCACAGACCAGCGATGCCCACACGGAGCTCTGTGTTAAAAGCAAACATTTATTATTTACATTGTTTTTGACACGTATCTCAGCGCTTTTCACGACAACGGTCATTTTTAATCAATATTGCTACGGTGGTAGTCCGGCCAGAAGGCGCAGTTCCAGGTGCTGAGCTTCCGTGATGGTTAGTACTGGATCTTACTTCGCTACCCGGCACTTCCACCAATGCTGTTACGGTGAGATTTTATTCGGAGATGATCAATGCGAAAGGCCTAGGGACCGAAGGGACCACAGCTTTTGCTCGCGTCGTCTTCCTCTGCTTCTAAGCGTCCACCGCGTACCGTAGCAAGTTTTCAGTAAAGTGAAAACTCACAGCAGCGCACGATCTTGCCACCCGCGTGGGCGCCGCATATTTCCCTTGCCCCACGGAAGTGTTGCGAGTTGCGACGCAGTGAAGCGGACTTACGGGCCCGTGCTCAAGCACGCCGCGAACGCTCAACATAAATTTTTGTTTTTCGCCTAAAACAAAAGTCACTCCGATTAAACTTTCACAAATAAATCTCCTTGGTTTAGTCTTCCAAGTGAGAGCAAGCGTGCATTTTTACTTGAACCGCACCACCACTCTACATGTGCCTGAACATGGGGCATTTCACACATTTTTCTATGTTTGCGCCCCTTCCACTTCGAAACTACTCGGTCATCGACTTCAATACTTTTTTGACACGCTTACTGCCAATGATCCAGCCAAGCGATATAGTCCTAGTCTTTCTGTAATTTTTATAAATAATATTGTAACAGGCTAACGGAGAGCAGACGAGGAGGACGAAGCTGAACGGTGCTCGAGCGGCCATCTCCTGCTTTGACAGAGCTACGCGACTGTACCCTTTTCATCGTGTAAATAAACGCGATCCATCGTCACAGTTGTGGTGGAGGTGCTGGGTAAGCTATCTGCTACCAAGTCATTACGGAGCAACGCCGTCCACTGACGACGGAAAGGCACCCCGATCTTCGCCGCAGCCGTCGTCTAGCAGGCTTGGCACCACTACCTCCAGAAATGATCTCGGACGGAGACGCCCCCTCGAACCGAGACACCGTATCGCGGTCCCCAATGTCACCTTTCCATTACCGAGAGCCGCGAACTTTCACTGGAAAACCTGGTGACGACGTGGATGAATGGATCAACCGTAATCAAAGGGTGAGCCGATCCAATGGCTGGAATGCTGCCGCTCAGTTGGCTCACGTGGGGTTGTTCCTGGAGTTTGCCGCGCTGGTATGGTTTGAGAACCACGAGGACTCGTTGACAACGTGGCAAATATTTGTTGAGGAGGAATTAAGAAAGTGCTTTGAGATCCGTCCACGAAAAAGAAACGCGCTGAAGAAATGTTGTCGCAGAGGGCACATGTCACCGGCGAGACTTGCCGGACGTACATCGAAGAAATCCGGAAGCTGTGCAAGACCGTGGACGCCAGCATGCCGGAAGAGGGCCACATTCTCAAGGGTATTGCAGAGGATGTATACCACTTCCTCATTGGCAAAGAGAGCCTGGAATGTGTCGCCGACGTAATCGCGCACTGTAGAACCCTTGAGACTCTGAAGACTCGTCGCATCAATTCGAAGTTTGGGCGGCTGGCAAACGTCGCAACGGTCGCCGCAGTCGATATTTGCCAAGATTCCACGCCTGCCGACCTTTCCTCTACCATTCGACTCATTGTACGCGAGGAACTCCGTCAGCATCTTTCGACTCCCGTGCAGGCTGGTGACTTCCCGTGCGGCAGTACCTCATCGGCAACTATAAATGCCGCAACGTTCGATGAGCGTAGCTGTCCTAACCGCGTACCACGGTCGAGAGCTCCACCACAAGCGGCTACGTACTTCGAACAGCCCTACGTGCCATGTGACAGCTTCAGTTACAAGAGCCAGTCGCCTTCGTTCGCACCGGAGTGGGAAGAGTAATGCCGAATACTCTCACAACACGAACTTCGGTATGCCTCGCGAACTTCCTGTATGCTATCAGTGCGGCGGGTCGCGGACACTCGCTCGGTTTTGTCCTACGCGGACGTGGTCCACGCAGGATGTTCTCTGAGCGGCCCGCAGCATTCCCACGGCGAAGCCCGCTTACTCCTACTGGCCTTCGAATAACCGACAGCGCGTGTACCAGCAGAGCATGCGTACTGACTCGCCCGCATCTGTACGGAGCTTGACGCCACCTACTACGCGCCAGCAACGGTCGCATCTCCACGGCCCCGACCGCGGCTCTCGTTCCTCCTCCGGGAAACTAGCTGGCGCGGCCGATGGAGGTGAGGTCGCCGGACGTACCGCTGTGCACACAAGTATGCCTCCTCCAGTTTCAATGTTACAGAACCAAGTTCATGTGCTTATTGAAGATGTTCCCACGATGGCCTTAATAGACACCGGTGCTGCAAATGCTTCTGTGATGAGTTTAGTTTTCAAAGAAAGGCTTGGTCGGAAGGTTATGTTATTGGGACAAGCCCGCTACCATTCGCGCAGTGCGGGGCATCTCTGTGTCCGCTTGGCGTAGCACCGTGTCTGTTCGTGTTGCTGGCAATGTGTACAAGGCGGAATTCGTAGTGCTTGCCCACTCAACGCATG
>JABSTT010000493.1:0-11099 GCA_013339685.2 Hyalomma asiaticum | reverse complement strand
CCACTGACGACGGGAAGGCAACACCCCTATCTTCGCCGCAGCCGTCGTCTAGCAGGCTTGGCACCACTACCTCCAGAAATGATCTCGGACTGAGACGCCCAGTTGTTCGCACTTTCTTCCGTTTCTTGTTTCGTTTCTTACTTTGTACTCTAAATATTTGCTGTTTGCTCTTAAGTAATGCTTTTTTTCTACCATTACAATAGGGTTCCCCTACAGTGTTTACACTATGGGACCGCTTTCTGTGTCCAAATTATTCCGGCACATGCGTCTGAGAATGTATGAAAAACATAGAAAATTCCTTTTCTTTAGCAGGAGAGTGCAAATTCGGCCTTCGTGGGAGTCAGACTACTCAAGCGCTACGGGTATGCGGACACAAACAGAGACAACCAGATATATGCAAACCTAAACAAAAATACTATTGCATTTGAAAGTAGGTGAGAGCATACGCAATTACACGAAATACGTACGCTCAAAGATGTTCACTGACATCTGAAAACTTAACGCCCCTAGCAGCGACCAAAAATTTTTCGACTATCAGGCTAGTTAGAACTTGTTTATCTTTCGTTGGCGTGCTTTTCCTCTCAAATAGCTAGTCCACGCCCGTTCACGTAGCATTTGTAACGCTAGCGTACTTCGACGACCTAGTTTAACATTGTTGTTGTGTATTTGTTAACACGGCATTAAAACAGCGGTCTCCATTCCCTAACTTTGTCCACAGATGACAGAAATTAGACCCACAACGGCAGCTTTTCAGGTCCCCCATAGAGCTTGGTACGCCACGGTGGTGTATTGGTTACGGCGCTCGGCTGCCACCTAAATAACGTGGCTTCTATCCAGGCCGCCGTGGTCGCATTTTTGATGGATGCGAAAACGCAAGAGGCTCGTGTACTGTGCTTTGTCAGTGTACGTTGAAGAACCCCAGGTGGATGATTGATGATGATTGTGGTTCGGTTAGGAAAGGATGATAATTTCTGCAGCCCATGTAGGGAGCACGGCTAAGCGTCCGTGGGGGTGGGGGAAAGGGAGTGAAAGAGATAGAGAGGAGAGAAAGACCGTAGTGGCGGGCTCCGGAAATTTAGACCACCTGGGGTTCTTTAACGTGCACTGACAACGCACAGTACACGGGCCTCTGGCATTTTCGCCTCCATCGAAAATGCGACCGCAAAATTTCCGCAGCGCTCCTCTACGGCTTTTCTCTCCCTTCTATCTCTTTGACTTCCTTTCCCCTACCCCCACAGACATTTAGCCATGCTCCCGACATGGACTGCAGAACTTACGGTTCTTTCCTTAACCAAAACAAAATTATCATCAAAGAATTCGTGCGTAAGAGTAACGCTCATCCGGTGAAAAGCAGTGCTTGCGAAAAGTAAAATCTTTCTTCTTACACCTATATATGACTGCTAAATTTGGCGATCCCGGTTCTCAGTGTGCAACAATGATTCCCTCTGTCAATAAATGAAAACCTTTTGTCTTTTGTCTTCCTTTGCCGTTGTGCTCGTGGCGGCTGCTAGCAGTATGCCCCTGAGGCGCTCAATCGTTTCGCGTTGCATGTGACCTTCCTATAAAGAAGCGCACTTCTCACAGGCGCTCACGTGAAGGAATAACAACGCTCATAAACACGGCGGCAGCGAGTGGTCGAGCAAGATCAAACAACCGCTGACCTCACCTCTGGAGTAAAAGTTATAGGCTCGGCTCAATTCATGGTCAAGTTGGGTGCTCAACGTGAAGGTCTTCATTTATTCTGTTTTTTGTTCACGTACGCTAGACCACTGTAATGACTTGTTTCTCGGTAGACAGAAAAAGAAACAAAAGTTGCTCCTAATCGCTAGCGATGCTTTCGTGATACCGCGCGGCTATTTACTGGCTAGGATGTGCCCTCGGGCTGTCCTTAAATGCGCCCCTTCACCGGGTATGTCTAAAATAAGCTTCTTCTCATCCTGTCTCACACACTCAGCATGAATGTGCATTCCTAGTCTGTACCAGTCCCTCTTCGTTTCGGCGCTTCAAAAACAAACAATCAGCATGCAAAGTATGCCGACTCGTCAACCTTTTGTTTAAATACGCGCAATCATCGAATCTATTAGTTTTCTGTGGAAACACCGATTCATCAGTTGAGCTCGTGTGGTAGTACTCGTTTTATTTTATATACATTTTACAATAAGAGTCGACAGGATACGTATACGCTGAATGATTACTCGGCGTACGAAGGAAGGCCTTTTGCTCTGTCTGTCTTGTAAATTATCTGTCCAGAGTGCAAAAAGACTGGCAGCCGACATGGGCGGTTATGTCAGCTGCGCTGTCTGCGCGTTTTATGCTGAATGTGAGGGTTCCTGCGCATGTCTTTTAATGCTGTTCATAATGCCACTGCAGCTACTGCCAGTATTCTCCATCGATGTGAGTTCGCGAAATACCGACAGCGATGCCCTAGAGGCTGGCAATAAGCTCTTCCCCACACAATACACTAATGCAGCAACATCACACAGGCCTTTTACCGATACCGATCAACGGATGCACTGGTTTTTACGAATAGGTGTAATAACGTTGTCAGTCAGGCTGACGGGAATAGAATGCGTTTATTCAGCGCCTACGTACATATATATATCGATACATGACGTCACAGGAATTCCGTAAGATTGTGAGCCGGATATGGACGCTGCGCGACATGCTGCGCTATCACAACTTCTTCCCGCTCTATTCAACAACAAAACGTTAGGTAACAACCAGTAACCTTAAGTAACAGTTAACACATAACAATAAGCAAGGAAGCAATCACTTAAAGTTCGCATGTCGGAACCAATCCGGTTGCTTGCGCACACGAGCACTTCGCCGTAGCAGAGGTGGTTCCGGCGATTCGGATGCCGCAGCCGGCGCGGAAGACTCGGCCAAGTTCTTGCGTACTGGCTCGGGTGCGTGTGCTGATGGCGGTGATTCGTCGTGCTCTGGTACGTCGTTGGTTTTTGGTTCGGCCGGCGTTTCAGGCGAACAGAGAGCGTCCTGGTCGGTAGGCTGCTGCAGTTGTGTCTCCGTGGGGTTCGGCGTCACCTCTCTTGTTGGAGTTTGCTTTGCAGGCACTTCGAGAGGCGGTGGCGGTTCACCAGGGGCCGCATGTCTAGGGCGCAGGTGGTCGGCGTGTGTGAAGCGGTGCACATCGCGCACTTTCACCATGTATGTCACCGCACTGACAACCTGGGTCACCACACCTTCTTCCCAGGAGACACTTTCACCACGTACAGTTTTCACCAAAACACTGTCCCCCACAACAAACATACGCTCCCGCCCCCTAAACAAATCGCGCTGCTCTTTTAACTTGTCTTGTTTGTCCTGCATGCTTTTTGCGAAATTAGGTTTGAGCAGTGACAATTTTACGCGTGGCTGGCGTTTCAAAAACAGTTCAGCGGGCGATTTGCCTGTCACACTGCTTGGCGTGTTCCGGTGGGCCATGAGGAAGCTATCAATACTTTCTTGCAGCGTCGGCTGCTTACCCGAGGCCTTATTCTCAAGCACCTGTTTCAGTAAGGCCTTCTTTACAGTTTGGACCGTTCGTTCTGCAGCACCATTGGAGGCTGCGTGATAAGGGGGAATACGAACGTGTTTCACGCCATTGGTCCTCAGAAAATCAGCAAACTCAGCTGAGGTGAACGGGGGCCCGTTGTCACTGACCAGGACTTCTGGCAAGCCGTAAGTGGCAAAGGCACCCCAAAGTTTCTCCAGGGTTTTTTGGGCTGATGTTGACGACATGGGCCACACTTCAATCCATTTTGAGAATGAGTCGACCAGTATAAGAAACACGTTCGTCCCCTGTTTAGCAAAATCTATGTGCACGCGTGACCAACAATGCGCAGGGCAGTGCCACGGTTGAAGTGGAACAGGCCGGGCAGCTGGCTGCACAGCTTGGCAAATCTTGCACCTCTGCACGTATTGTTCAATGGCCAAGTCTATTCCTGGCCACCAGACGAAACTTCTAGCTAGCATTTTCATGCGGCTTGTGCCTGGGTGCTCCTCATGTAGCATGTTTAGCACGCGCTCCCTCAGCTGTTCCGGTATTACAACTCTTGCCCCCCATGTCACGCACCCCTGCTCAAGTGATAGCTCATCGCGGCGAACATGGTACGATTCCAATGCGTCATCATGGTGCTTAGGCCACCCGTTTAGCGTGAACTGAGCCACACGGCTGAGTGTTAAGCTTCGCTTTGAGAATCTTGCAATCTCGTCCGCGGTCAGCGGGAGGCACTGGAAAATGGACAAGCACTCTGGAGCCTCGTCTTTAGCGACTACTGGTTGGGGCAACCTAGACAAGGCGTCTGCCACTTCTAAATTTTTACCCCTTCTAAATTTCAGGCGATATCGGTAAGCTGCAAGCGTCAGGGCCCAACGTTGCATGCGCGCGGCAGCTACTGTTGGAATACGCTTATCGTGCCCTAGTACCCCCAGTAGCGGCTGATGATCTGTGTATATGGTAAATTCTCGGCCATACAGGTACCTGTGGAATTTCTTTAGGCCATAGATTATGGCCAAAGCTTCACGTTCACACTGAGCATACTTTTTTTCTGCTTCTGTCAGTGTACGCGACGCAAAGGCGACCGGCTTTTCATCACCTTCGGCTGTCTCGTGAAAAATCACAGCACCTAAGCCGTAGGACGACGCATCGCAAAGCATTGCGAGTGGTTTCTTGACGTCATAGAATGTCAGGACCTTGCTGCTTGTCAGCAAGTGTTTCGTAGATTCGAAAGCGTCGCTGCATTCCTTTTCCCATGCCCATTTTTTATCCTTTTTTAGTAGCCGATAGAGGGGCTCCGCTACTGTCGAGGCGTTTTGAAGAAACCTGGAATAAAAGTTCCACATGCCTAAATACGCCTTAAGCTCTGTAACTGTCGTGGGCTCTGGTGCTTGTAAGATTGCCCTCTTTTTTTCGTCTGTGGGGTAAATGCCTTCTTCCGTAACCTTGTGACCCAAATATGTAACAGACTTTTGGAAGAACCGGCACTTATCCGTGTTGAGCGTTATGTTATATTCGCTCAGTCTTTGCAAGACACGTTCTAGTGTTTGCTGGCAGTCGTCAGTGTCAGACCCTGTCACGATCACGTCGTCGATATAGCATCCCACGTGTGGGATGCCTTGAAGCACCTCATCCATCATCGCCTGGAAGATAGCGGGCGCGCTAGCCACCCCGTAAGGAAGGCGCTGGAACTCAAACAACCCTAGAGTGGTGTTTACTGTCAACAACGGAAGCGACTCTGGAGTAAGTGGGAGCTGTTGATATGCCGAGGACAGGTCTAGTACACTGAACACCCTACCGCCAGCTAAGGCCGTGTACAAGTCCTCTGGTCTCGGAAGTGGGTAATGATCTGTCATCAAAGAGGGGTTTACTGTTGTTTTGTAGTCCCCACACAACCGGACGCTGCCGTTCTCTTTTACAACCGTGACCGGTGGCGTAGCCCAGTCACTGCGCATTACAGGGCGCAGCATGCCTGTTTTCACTAGTTCCCGCAGTTGCTGCTCAACTTTCACAATTTTCGCTCTTGCGGGCTCTGCTTCCCTTGGGCTTAGCGGGTCTCTGGTCTTGACGGGGTCGACCCTTGACTACGTGCACTGGTGCCTCTTGTTCTCTAGACCGCATCTGCTCAGTGTCTCGAGCCGCTAGCTCTCTGTCGAGGGCAATTTTGCAAGCGCCATCGAATGTCAGCTCTCGCTCAGCAAACAGCGCGCGCTGGGTTTCTTCGTTCCGTATCCCAGCAACCAGTCTATCTCGGAGGGTGTCTTGCAAGAAGGCGCCGTAGTTGCACTTCCTCACTAAGTGTTTCAGTTCCACGATGAACCCTTCGACACTTTCCCCTTCCATTTGTACGCGCCGGTTGAACTTGCACCGTTCCGCTATGACGGAACTTCTGGGGCAGTAGTGCTCCTTCAGGAGAAGTTTTACTTCTTCGTACGACTTTTGTCCCGGGACCTCTGGCACAACTAGACTCTTTAGCACTTCATAAGCCTCTGGTCCTATTACTGTCAAAAAGACAGGAAGGCGCTTGGCCTCAGCTATCTCATTAGCTGTTAGAAAATGCTCAAAACGCTCTAAGTATGACTCGAAGTTTTGAGTCTTCGGGTCGAACTCCGCTACCTTCCCCAGTGGCGGCATTTCGAAAAAGTAGTTGTTTGCTACTCATCGGTTCGACGTTCCTTGTAGCGAGCGCGACGTCCCGTAGCCGTTGCTCCAGTGAGTGCCTCTGCAAGGTATTCGGTAGGCAGTGGGCGGTGCCGCATCCCGGGAGCGCGTACGGAGCACGCCGGCTGCCGCCTACGTGGGTACGTAGGAACCTCGTCGCCAGTTGTAATAACGTTGTCAGTCAGGCTGACGGGAATAGAATGCGTTTATTCAGCGCCTACGTACATATATATATCGATACATGACGTCACAGGAATTCCGTAAGATTGTGAGCCGGATATGGACGCTGCGCGACATGCTGCGCTATCACAACATGCGACATGCTGCGCTATCATAGGAAAACCGGATAACCGGAGTAATCGGTTATTAGGTTGTTTTGTCGGGTTATACGGAAGGGTATCCGGGTATTTTGATCCAGATATTACTTTTCAGTACTGGCACCAAAATTTACCTTTCTCTCTCGGGTTCTTAATTTCCAATCATCTTCGGTAGCATTCGTCTATGCCTGGCGTGTGCAGTGGTTAATGTTCATACGATTTTCGTTTCTAAGCTTGCCTTTCCGAATCCCCCTACTCCACATCTTGGGATCATACCACTGCATTCACGCTGTCCTGACTTGTGCTGTTTGTTCGAATTTGACTTGAACACGGAAGGAACGCAGTCACCAAACACAGCTTCATAAAATTCGAGAACTAGGTAGTGGTACCATTTGAGTAAAAAAGATTCTTAAGACCGCAAGACTATCTGTACAGTATGCGGTTCACATCACGCGATTCCAGAATATTTGAATTTGTGGCTTAAATATTTAATATTGTCATTACTTTCTGAAAGAGGACGCCATGACGTAGCAATAATCAGCTTTCCAAACCGTAATCACTGGTTTAACGGATGTTTGCCAGCTCTAGGCTACACCCTATAGGCTGTGATGCCAAATCATCACGAGTGTGGAGCTCACGTGCCTATTCTGTTGCATTGCTTCCGCATTGGGCACATGCTAAACGAGCCAGAAAAAAGTACGCAGCTTCCGCTGGGTTGCGAAAAAGGCGAATAGTTTGTTGAAGCAAGTCACTTGATAGCAATGTGAAACTTTGGCGGGCACATGTCACGTGATGACCCAAAATCACGTAACGCTATTTCACGTGACATGTTTCCGGTAAAATCGCTTAACACAATGTAACGTGATATGTTCCCGACAAAATCACGGGATAAAATAGCACGTGACATGTTCCCCCTTAAATCACGTAACAAAATATCACGTCACATGTTTCCGCCAAAATCACGCACAGCAATGTCACGTGGTATTCCATGATGCCCGACTAATTACGGCTAGCTTAAACCGCTTCGCTGTTAAAACTGGCAGCCCTCACAAATCACGGCATGTCAGGTGATCATCGAAAATTACGTAACACAATCTAAAACTCCCGCAAAGGCCCATACCTGCATAGTGCTAGATTCGGTCGACCTTTGCCACCGTTGTTTCGATATTAGCGTGATAGCGTTATGAAGCTCGCGTGACAGAAAATCCGGCGTCTGCGTTGATGTCGGCCTAGGCGTCCATGACGAAAATAATCACAAGCTAGCACAGTGTCCCGGACCACACGACTACGCAGGCCTTCCGCCATGGCGCAAGTGTTTCGCGAACAAAATTGAATTTCTCAATGAAAATCCGTCAGAAAAATTGTAAGCACTGACTTAAAACCTACGCACATGACAGCACGTACTGTGATTTGATAATGTAATTGCGTTACGAGGGAACTCAAATAATTCCAGTATCTTAAGAGAAGGCGTTAAATTTATTGAATGTTAGATGAGAACATGGTGCGAACGGGGTCCAATGGCGCTATTGCGTTCCATTGTTAAGGGCGAAGCTTAAGCATCCTCATCGAAATTTCCGGAGCCTTCCACTATACGGCGCCTCTCAATCAAATCGTGCTTTTCGGACACAATACCCTAGAAATTATTATTGTTAAGCGTCTTCTAACTTATTCGCCTTGTCCGGCTCAGTTTTTATCAAAACATCCACGCGCCAGAACCCTGTGCAAACCAGCCTTAAACCAGAATGACACCTTACGATGACACCTTACCATAAACGCTAACACCTTACGAGCGAAACCGAACGGATTGTCAGCGGATCATTTTGTGAGCACACTGCAGCGAAAGGACAACCATTCGCTTGTCTACGGCCGTCTTTGCGCTCCTGGTGCAGTGCGCGTTGCAACTCTGGTGCAGGGCGCGGCATGAGGCATGATGCAGAAACAACTTGATTACACCATGGCGCGCAGTGAATGATAAACCGACAATCCACTGGAGCGTTGGTACTAAAGTGTATGACATTTGTCGCATGGCATTTTCAAAACGGACGCCGTCTTTATGCCATCGGTACCCGCGGAGTGTCTGCTCTTCTCGATTCGTTTCATCGGTAGAAGGCACGAAACGTGCAAAAAGCGTGGGGGAAAATGTATGGAGTCTGAGTGTCTCGATCATCAAAGGGCCGCGCTGCAGTTCATTTCGCGTCCGAGTCCTTTTTATGCAAGAAACATCACCGAACTGAGTTGGAAAACTCGGGCAGTGGCGCTAGTGGAGCGCGCCTGGTTTGTGCAGTGAAAGTGTTTCATTTCAGCTCAATACTTAGTCTTTTCATGTCCCGCTCTTCTAAACGACTGTGTAAATGCAAATTTATGCACTTTTCGTTTTGCCTTTAGCGCTTTATTTTGGTCACACGGAAAGTTCGAACCATAAAGAAACTTGCACAGGCTACATCAAACCGCGGACTACGGAGGAAAAGAACTTGGCGGCGGTGTCACGTGAATAGATTAGTATCGGCAGGCCAACCTCCTCGGACGCCTTACGCGAGGTGCCTCCTTATTCTTTATTCATACATGTTACCGCTTTGCCAGAGGCGTTACAGCCGGGGGGTTACAAAGTTGAAAAGAAAAAATCTTCATTGACACTGCGCACTCGCTTAGATGTCAAGCTATTCCATCGACTAATACTTCTCACAAAATACGAATTTGCGTACAGGTTCGTCCTGACCCGGCACGGCCTTACAGTGACATGTGTGTTCAGATATATAATCTGGCTGTTTTATGTAAAAGTCCGCTGTCCAATTCCCGTTTTCTTATATATCTCATATAAAAGCCTAAAACGCGATTTGCTACGACCGGACGGCAGTGACACCTAGTTTAATTCCTTTTATTATTTCAGAACTGTATTTTTTTTCGAGACCGACCCAGAGCAAACGTGGCTGCTCTGTTTTGAATTTTTCCTAATTATGTAATCAAGCGTGCTTGCCCCAAAGAGTAACGACACATTGTGAAATTGGTCGAATACAAGTGAGATTTGCGTCGGATTAGTCCAACATGGTTGTCGGACGGCTCGACGTTGTTTGGTACGCGGTACACTTTAGTGGTTCCTTGCCATACATGAACCTACCATTGCTCCTGAAGTGATCAAGGAGTATTTCCTATGATACGCTCGCTTAATATTTCTTTATGATCAGTCCTCGAAAGATTTGATGTGACGCCATCTTCTACCTTCCTCTTGCTCCATGCCGTATACACCGGTACGTCATCACGTTGATTCCAACGCCGTGCCAGCGTTGCAGATCTCTCCTAGAAATTCGAAGGCCCCTAAACATTGGCAGACTACATGCTGTAATTGTCGTGCGCTTTCAATTCTCTTAACAGGGTTCTTGTCACAAAGCAGCCGGACAGCCTGACAGTTTTCAATCTACTCGGAAATGTCGAGCTTATCACACATGGTGCTTTTCTGATTCAGGACAGGTTCGCCGTTCCGTGCAGACGGCAGTGGTTCAGGAGTAGCCAGCATCCCAATGGTATTTGCTGTGTTACGCCAGAAACAATGCCAACTTTTTAATATCGTAGGGAAGCAAGAATCTTCGGACAATTGTGTATGACCTGATAGCAGCTGCAGCTAGCGAAGGGAAACGTTGCGCCCGGTTCTGGTGACGGCCGCGACGGCGCACTTCCATGGCAAAACTGAGCGACCAAACGTTGGTCTATACGCCGGTAAAGCTCATCTTAGTCATGTGGTGCCGCAGCGCCAATAAGGTTCGAGAGAGAAAGAGAGGGAAACTTTATTGGTTAGTGCGCTTGGAGTCCCGGGTCCCGAGCGCACTCAGCAACGACGCCTCTCCGCTGCGGATCCCGTGTCGTGAGTGTGCTACGGTGGCTCAAGGTCATCCCGACGTGATGAGTGACTTTGTGAGATTGGGCTTAGTAGAGCTTTCGCTCTGAGTGCCGCGCTTCGCCAACCAATCGCACGTGACCATGTGACCGGCGAAGGCCATTATCTGCTCATTTGAATTTTCCCTTCCATAGATATGGTAATGGGGCACTCAATTGCCGAAGTGACTGCATGTTTTCTCTTCGCCCTCATTAATCCTCTTGTGGTTCTTAACAGAGAAGAAAGTATTTACAAGGTGACCTTTTCACAGTGAAGTGGCTAAGCGTACTGGTCGTGTTCCAAGATCAGGGCTTTAAGCTCCTTCGGTGAGGATGCGTTCTGCGGAAGAAAGAAAAAATGCACAGTGACCTCGAGCAACGCACGTACGTCATCACTGTATGCAAATTCAGTTTGTGAAATTTTCTCTCAGATAAGCTGAAGGCGGATACGTTTACGATTCAGAAAGTGTATGATTATGCATTTAGTTTTAACATCAGATTTTGATAACTTTCGCTGCTAATTTACGTATCACAATAGCATTTCTATATCTAGCACGAACAGAGATGTCATTATTACTTCCAACGTGGATGTCATTATTGCTTCCAAAAAAGACGTCATTATTACTTCCAAAAAAGCTGCGCAAGCGCAGCTTTTTTCTTTAGTCCCCTATTTTCGCAGTTACAATACACTATTGATTGAAGCGAAAATAAAACTTTTTTGGTTGATTTTTTTATTTAAAATGCGTGCTGCATGATAG
>JABSTT010000492.1:0-11070 GCA_013339685.2 Hyalomma asiaticum | reverse complement strand
TAGCAATGGAAACGTCTCCGTCCGCCATCGTGGAACAAGCCTAACGCCTGCCGCTGCGGAGCTCCGTTATATCGTATTCTACCCAGCACCTCCACCAAAATGCCACGTGCAGGAACAGAGCACTCACTAGCAAGAACGGTGAATAAATATATTTACAGATTTTGCCTATACAAGGAACAGCCGTTGTAGCCAAGATGGACGAACAGCAGCAAAGCCAGCAACAACACGAGCGGTTCCCCAGTCGTCGTCTTCCTCACTTTCCTGTGCACACTTCCACGTAAAGCATGGCGCCCTTTCGCCGAGCAGGAATGCTTCGTAACAATATTTACGCGCACACTCGCGGAAAGTAGATATCCATGTATTTTATGAGCATCCGCGCCATGCGGCATACCTCCGAAAAAAATGTACCTGCACAAAACTTTAAACAGTATACCCACAGCTGCTTTTATATGGCAGATGGTCACAAGAAGGGAATCTCCAGAAATTAGAGAAATATGAAACCCATAATTAGCTCATCATGAGACGACGGCAGCTTATGCACAAGAGCAATTCACTTCTCTGAGCTGGTGGCAAGATGAGCTGATGTTGCTGGTATCTTTTTTTTTTCGCTAGGAATCAAAGCACATAATAAGCATCAGCAGATACCATAAATCTCTCTGGTTAAGCAATATAATGTTAGTGTTGAAATGAGGTGACACCAGCGGAGGCTCTTGTTATGTTCTTTTTTTTTTCACTTGAAACCCCCCAAAAAAACAACGTTTCGGGGCCAGCTCGAACCCTTTTGGCATGACTGCTGGCCTATGAGTCGTTGTTCAAGGCGGCTATGTCGAAGTGTGTCATGTGTTAGTATAAACTGGTGGTCAAAGAGAGCATACATGAAGGTGAAAGTCTAGAAAGGCGTTAGAAGTGCCCACGATAATAGTGCTTGCGGGTTATCTCAGTTATACTCGTCAGCTTGACAAATGCACAAATCTCGATTAAACTATTACATGCTATATTTAGGTCGAAAGCAGCTTATACTATATGTTGCGAACAAGTTAACTCAAGTGCACTTTTAGGCGATGTATATTTTGTGTCCAGGCAACATGTAGTGGCAGTCATCAAAGACATGTACTACGGGAAAGATCAAGGAATCGCTCCGTGTACTAGTTAAACGTTCTATGACTTCTCACTTTTACAGAGAAGTCCTTTATGCGAAAGTCCGAAGGTAGTCACTTGATGGTGGGTTTAAAATGTTTATACAGAAGTAAGAACAAAGCCATGGTGTATATAAGACGTTCTTTGTATTAACAGAAGTAAGAAGGAAGTCTTTAAAATGTATAGTTAAAACATTCTTTACACAGAAGTGAGATAAGTCTTTAGACGTTGTAGCTAAAAAATTCTTTATACAGAAAAAAAATTAACACCATCTTCCCAAAGGGAACCCTGATGGTATGCGAAGCAGCAGCGTTGCGCACGGGTGGCGTCATGGGTTGAACGGCGCTAACGCGGGTGCTTCGCATCCCATCAGGGTTCCCTTTAGGAAGATGGTGTTAATTTTTTGCGCGTGAACCGACGAGTCGGCGGTGTAGCGAGCGGTGGTCGCGCTAGCGGAGCGAGCGGCGGTAGCGGCAGGTGTTGCGGGCGAACGGACGAGGCGGCAGCTGCGAGCGCGCGGCAGGCGAGGGAGAGAGTGACGTCAGCGTGCACTGCGAGGGGAGCGTGACGTCAACGCGCAGCTGCGGCGTGACCTAATTGGCACCGCTCCAACACCTGCGGCGAGTGGTGCGCGTTGCGGGGCGTTCGTAAGGACGGAGGGACAGCGTTACACAGGCTAGTCAAAGAGCTGCTTCGCATCTAAAAAAGAAGGAAGTCTATAGACGGTGCATCAACAAATGTTACTACAATGTGAATGTTTGTAGAGTGTCAGTTAGGTCCATAGAAAGTTCATAGCTGGTCTACTCAATGTTAATAGGCATTCCGTAGGGGAAAGCCTCCTGCCATTTCTGTCATTTTGATGCGCGCCTACCACCAATCAATCTTTAGTGCATTACCCTGATGGCTAATGAGCATTTATCTTTGCTAATGCACCTATGATATAGACTCATAGAATTCTTATCCCATTTGTACTGTTGCCTTATCATCCAAAATTAGTGACAACTAAAAATATGGGCAAGCCTAAACATGGAGAGATACGGGCCGCCATAGCTTAGTGGTTTTGCTGACATCTCAGTAGCTGACCTCATCTGTATGATGAGAGGACCGTACTTTTGTGGTAGTCCAATTTAGTGTAAGGGAATTATGGAATGAGGGTGGAGGAGAGAGGAAAGGAGGAAAGACAGGGAAGTTAGCGCGTGCTGAGACCGGCTGGCTACCCTGTGCAGGGGGAAAGGGGTGAGGGGAATTAAAGATAACACAAAGGAGACAGGACTAGAAAAAAGAAAAAGAGCGGGAGAAAAACACACACACAAACACACACACGCACAAAGGAATTATGGGAAACCTATGGTCTTCCGAGCACCTTACTTTTGCATACGGCAAGCTGCCCTCCGTGGTTGCTCCTCAGCCGCCTAATGATTAGTGGTTCGCTCTGATTGCTCTCGGTAACTGCAACATTGCGTATTTGCTCTTTGCAGTGTGTGACATGTTCGTTTGGGGCCTCTGGTTGCTCGTATCAACACAGGGCTCGGCGTTATGACAGTGCCAGGCACTGCTCAGTAATTGCAAACAGAATGTGCTATAACTTTCCAAATTGGCCACTAGAGCACATCCATTGAGCAACTGGCTGCTGCACCCCTTAGACCTCCGAACTACAAGTGAAGCTCAGGGGAAGATGGAGGCTTTAATCGATAAGCAGATCGCTAAAAACAGTGTATAACAGGGAATTGTCGCTGGAGCCGACGTTTCGATAAGTGGAATTCTTTTCGTCCGGCAGCAACTGCCTCATCGAGTGTTCGTTTCTGTGCGCCATTGCACTCTCTCCTCCGTCACAGAAGGAGAGGAGGAGACGAGCGGCACGTGGGATGAAAAAATTAAAGCTCCTTAGACAAGTGACACGAAAACACGCTGTATAACGTCGGGCCATGGAGGCAATAGCTCTCTTACATCGTCGAAACGATATCCCCTCAGCATAATTTGGTTCTGTTAACAGATTTTGTTCTTTAACCTGCAGAGAAATGGAGTTTGCTTACGAAAGGGATAGCGGTCAAGAATACGTGGAGTTCACAATAAAAGGTAAGAAAACTGAACATTTTAATCGAGACCAGTATATTGCCGCGTTATCTCACATGCGCGATCTCAATAAGGTTTAGATCATTTCGTGGGTACGGAATTTTTACGTCTACGTGGATGTTAATCACAGCGCTTCGTGCTTAAGCGTCAGCCAGCTTGTTGCCTTCTAAACCACAGTGTCCAGGTGCCCATTGGAACGTAATACAGTGATCATTCCTCTACTTGAAACCAAATGCCTGTATGATGCCTAAAACATCATGCGATATTGGCGCCTTCGGAAATGCGAATCAATGACTTGAAGCGTGGATTTTCCGTCGGTGAGCACGGTTCTCTTTTGTGGTGGTTGGCAGGACAAAAACGGCACAGTTTGCCATATGGCAACATGTCTGCGGCTGCTGAGGATGACCGCCATGGTCCAGTTGGCATTGCCTAGAAGTGTTCACCTCAGAAATCAGACAGTGTTCGCTAGTCCTATATCGACACGCGTCACGTGTCTATACTATTTTCTGGAATATTCAGCGAGGTGGTTCAATGAGCTGTAGAAGTGCGGGTGGCCTAGTCAGCCGTGTCTTTCATCGCTGTCAGTCACAGCGTGTCGTCACATAATGGGCGACGTCGGCAGTGAAGTGACGCCAGTAGTACTTGTATCCTCTCGAGTGTACAGTATAAACAATGTTACCCGGCCATCGGGTCGTCGTGTAAAGCGGAGGTTCTGAATCGCGTTAGTACTCGTTTTCCTAGAGTGAACGAAATCTCTAGGCACATAGAAATCGAACACGCCTCATGAAGGCATACTCCTCCTTTCCTGCAATAGAGCGAAAGTATTCATCGAGGACATAAAGCAGCTTTATTGAAACAGCGCTTTGTTCCTCAATAACAAAATGTGTGAAATCCAGGGTTCGACGGAAACCCGTCTGGTCTGGAAAATTCATGGCGGAAGAAACTAGCGCCGACAAATCGTTCAAAAATAAAACAAGACGTTTCGGCTCCACTACTGGAGCCTTGTTCACAATTTTTCATTGTGAACAAGGCTCCCGTAGACAATCACAGAGGATGTGAGCGACCGTTTCCTCGCTGCAGCAGGTATCACATGTAGCACTGTCTGTCATTCCAAATCAATATGTCAAGATTATCGTAAATGACACCCCTAGCCAAAGGTGACAGAGGAACGGTGTTTTCTGAGCTGGGTAGTCCTAATGGGACTCGAAGATGGAGTGATGGGTCTAGGTGGTGAAGGCGGGTTTGCAGTAACACCGGAGTGTTCCACCTCTAAGTGGTCATATCCGGCGCAAGCAACCGAAGCTTTGCTGCTGAGTCCGTTCCTGATAGTGGGATTCCTTCCAGCACTCCAATTTCGTGAACATGTTTAGCAGGATGGTTGGCATTGTGCGGATAATGCCACAGTGGTCTGGTATCCACCAAAATGTTGACGTCATGGCCTGTTGTCTGTTAACTGGTGCTTCATCTGTCTTACTTCAAGCGCTAGATCGTCTTGCGACCCGCGACACAGAGCAAATAGTATACACAGGAAGGCTCGGTTAGAGTCTTTAAAGATGGGCCGATTTCAATGGCGGTTCTCGCTCGATCCTATAGGGTGCATTGCGTAGGGCCGGAAGCTCGACAGCAGTCGACGTTGTCCTGTGAAGCGTTTAGACATCGCATTTTCGTTTTCGCAGGAAAGATCACAGCTCCTGCAGATCCTCCGGCTGTTGTTGAACCGTCAGTGGAAAGTTGAAGGTGGTCCTTGTACTTCTCCTACAGCATGATTAGAAAGAGCTCATTAGAGAAAGCAGTCTCCTCCATCGTTGATGGAAATAAAGAAATTATTGTTATTATTGTTATTATTATTATTATTATTATTAAAGCCACTGATGAGAATTCCGCCTTCTTCTGAATCCCTGGCACTGTAAGCCCATTGAGAAGGCCAAACGCCAAGGAGGTGTCAGGAGTCTCTGACTAGGCTGAAAATCCGTTGGGAAGCATTCGCGGTAAGCCGATACCCTCTTACAAAGGGAGGCCCGCGTCGGTCTTCTGAAAGCAAGGAGAAATAGTTGGCTGGAGCGCGAGCAAGGTGTCGAATGTGCGTCCTAACGACCTCCAATATTATATAACTGTTGCGGGATGGTCTCTGGAAAGTGAAATCGTATCCGCTATTGATGTATAGCGTGGCATTCCAAGGCGATTTTTCAGTGTGAGGCCCTGAGCACAATCGATCATGCGTGGTACTTTAACAGATATCGGTTAACGCCGGTTAGCTGTAACTCAGGGAATCGAGAAAGAGCGTCCTGTATAGCTGCAGGATGCCTTGTACGGACGTACTCCACGTCTTCCCTAAGTTGGTCGTTAGAAGTTCCTTGAAACCGGCCACATGAGGACTAGAGCAGAGGTCTTTATCCATGACTTCCAAGAATTTGTGCACCTTCCTATGAGGACATTTTGCCGATGGATAGATGGGACATATGCTGTCATTGACTTCAGCCTTAAAGTGACGAAGTCCGGTTTGTCGGGCGTAATCGCAAGGCCTTTTTAACTAAAATGCTCCGACGTTCAAGTCACGGCCTTTTGGAGCCTCGAGCATACAGCGGGGCTCCAAAAGGACATGTCCCTGACGTCCAAACATAGATGTCGTCAGCATAGACCGATATCTGAAAAGAACCTGGTATACGTCCCACTAGACATGTTGTCCCTGACGTCCAAACATAGATGTCGTCAGCACAGATCAATATCTGAAAAGGACGTGGTATACGTCCCACTAGACCATCCAAAACCAGACTGGAAAATGTGGGACGTGCAAAGAGAGGGAGGATATACAGGTAGACCCCATCCCTAGGCACGTACATCCCATGCACCATGCAGGAAGGAGAGTGGCCCGGGCCAGGGCGATCATCCGCGGCGTCAGAAACAGGGACGCAACGTTCTTCGTTGACGCGGCAGAATACCACTGTGAAACGGCCTTTGCCGTCGCCGTCGTCGACGGTGGAGGCAATCCAATCACGACCGCAACGATCCGTACAAACAGCGTGAGCATTGCGGAGGAGGCGGCCATAGCCCTGGCACTTCAAGCGGCAACCACACCAGCGACAATCTATTCAGACTCGAGAACGACTGTTAGGGCCTTCTCCGCGGGCACGGTCTCATCATTGGCCGCCCGAATAGTCCGAGCAAGTCGGAACAGTCCGCGCTGGACCGGGGACCACAACATCTCCTGGTTCCCGGCGCACATGGAGGGTCTCAGCGTGTTCAACCCCAACATCGCCGCCCACACCCTCGCGCGTGAATGCACGAACCGCGCGAGGATAGAAGAGGCGACTGAAGAGGGGCTGAGTCTGGAAAGGGACCCACTGAGGACGTATCACGAGATTACAAATCACTACAGGCTGGGGAGGAGGCTTTACCCACTCCCCAACGCGCGATTGAACAGAGCCCAGGGTGTTAAGCTCCGGCGCTTGCAAACTGGCATCTATCCCAGCCCACGCTCATACCACAGCCACAGGATAGAGCCGGATTTCCCACCGGGCTGCCCCAAATGTGGCCTCGAGAGCTGCAACTTACAACATATGCTCTGGCAGTGTCCCGCCAACGCGCGTGAGCGACTCAACGACGAGGAGTCGTGGAGTGGTGCCTTACACAGTCCCGACCTGGGGCTACAACTTTTGGCTGTCCGGAGGGCCCGGGCCATAGCGGAGGAGCTACATCTTCCCGTGCCGACCTGGGTGGAGCCACCGACCGGGTGAAGAGATGGAGCCTCTTCGCTTCCACCCCTTATCCCGATCCCTTTGGTTCTTTTCAATAAAGTTCCTCGCTCGCTCGCTCAGTTTGTTTCAGTTTATTGGTAATATAAGCATCAGTTACATAAAACTTGTATACAGATGAGGGTCCCAGAGTATAAATACTGAAAACGGGACTCTCAGTTAAAAACTACAACAAAAGTAATACAAAGCAATTGGCAGAAGATGAGCAGGTGGTAATACTAATTATATATAAGACGAAACAAACAGCAACATGCCAGAATAGTTGTAATAAAAAATTAGATAATAGCAATACAATAAAATAAAAAGCAAAATGCGAAATATAATATACAAGCAATGCAACGCAAAGTCATATACAACACAGAACAATACAAAATAGAGGAGAAAAAGTGCACGAAAGAAATGAAAACAACTTATACAGGAAACAAAAATAAACGCAAATAAAATAAATGCGGACAAGTCAAAAAGAAAACTTTCTACAATAACTAAGATGAGCCAGCATTGAAAAGGAAAGATTTTATTGATGATTTGAAAAGTGAAAATGTGTGCACAGATTTAATTTCGACAGGTAAACTATTCCAAAATTGACTGGTAGAGAATTTAGATGCTTTCTTACCGTAGTTAGTGCTAGTGACTGGTAGCAAATAATTATGATTTGAAGCAAACCTGGTGGGGTTAGTATTCTTGAGGGAGCTACGTTCAATATATCAAAGGAGAGCTGGGAATTGAGTATCTTATAGAACATTACACCTATATTGTACTGAAATAACCTTTTAACTGATAGAATTTTATGCTGATTAAGCAGGCTCAAGGCGTCTGAACGCGAAGAACTGTAAGTTATTATGCGTAATGCTTGATTTTGTATATGGATGGAATGAATGGAATGGAATGAAGATAACAATCATATGTATTACCCCAAGCGATTACGCCAGTTAATATGAGAATGGATAAATGCAAAGTAAAGTGAAAGCAATGTAGGAGGTGAAAAATACTGGCGTGCCTTGATGAGCGCGCGGATACCTAAGGCCGACTTCTTTTTAATATGATTGATGTGAAGATGAAACTTCAGATAGTTGTCCAATATCACACCTAAAAATACCGCAGAGTCATTCATGGGAATAAGATGATTTCCTAATGATAAGGAAGGAAAATCAATTAAGGGCTTTTGATATGGATGGAAAACCAAAAATTTAGTTTTAGATGGATTGATAAGAAGTTCGTTACTGTTACACCATTTAATTAGGTGCTGAAGTGACATATTTAGCTTATTTAGTAATGAATGCATACATTTATCAGGTACAGATATGGTTTTATCATCAGCGTACAATACATAGTGGCATAAATCAGTGACGTTCGGCAGATCATTATTATAAAGCTAAAAAAGCAGTGGCCCCAAAATTGAACCCTGTGGCACACCTTGGTTAGTTATTATAGCAGGAGAGAATGTTTCACGAACGTACACCACAAACTCTCGGTCACTCTCGGTCACAGGATGCCGCCTTGACGAACACCACGGTGTGTAGTGCTGAAAAGTCAGCACATCGTCTGTTTGCTCAAAGGAGGATCTCATCTGTAGACAGCAATAAATCCAGCGGTACCCCCGGCCGCAATGACCTCCAGACTCAATGGCGTCGAGTACCGCTTCATGAGAAAACTTGTCATAACTTCATTTTACTGGACTAATCAATAATAGTGGCGCAGATAATCGTTAGCCCTGCTTGTGGTGCTGAACTTACAAGGTAGCCCCGCCACGGTGGTCTAGTGGCTAAGGTACTCGGCTGCTGATCCGAGGGTCGCGGGATCGAATCCCGGCCGCGGCGGCTGCATTTCGATGGAGGCGAAATGTTGAGGCCCGTGTGCTGTGCGATGTCAGTGCACGTTAAAGAACCCCAGGTGGTCGAAATTTCCGGAGCCCTCCACTACGGCGTCTCTCATAATCAGAACTGGTTTTGGGACGTAAAACCCCACAAAAACAACAACTTACAAGTAAGTAATGTTGTCAGTGGAGATTGGCCAAGGCGCTTGGATATAAGTCGTAGCGCTCCAGGAACCACTCCACTGCCATGTGGTCATGACTCACGAAGCACTCAAGACGGTCTAAGGCGAACTGTTTATTGGGCGAATTCGTGCCCAGCAAAACGAAGCCAGTCACAATACACAACGATAGCGGCGTGGGCAGTCGTCAGTGGACAAAAGACTGACAAGCGGCGCAATGCACCGGCTGTTATACACACGTCATAACGCGTTCTGGCATGATCTCTGGAATTCCAGAAGTCACTGAAACGTGCGCATCAGGCATGCAAAGTTTCAAGAATGGTCGACACGGTTCCCGAAGTGATATGCCGGATAAACGCAGCCTGCAATGTGCGTAACAAAAAGTGGTAACAGAAGTGATAACGGCGCTCACCGCAAAGAAAGCAAGCGCGCATGTCACAGGAAGGCGACAACGGCGTTCTCTTTTAAAAAAATTGGCAGATCCCACGTGCAGTGGGAATCAAGGTAATGCGAAGCACGAATAAGGAACGTAAAATGGATTTGCATTGTTGTCTCGCTATACCGAGTTTGGTACATATGAAGTTAACGAAACGGCCGCAAGAGCACCATGACTGTGGCTTGTAAACCATGCCGCTCTTACACGCATGTCATGATTCTAACCTTATGACCTGTCATTTACGTTCGTCATACAGTCGTGTTGCGCCATTGCAATTTTGGTATACATCCCATTAAGGAAACGAGTGGCATGTAGATCATGCCGCCCATGACATGCACCTCGCGATTTTCATGTTATGACCTGTCATTTGTGATGGTCATGCAGTCATGTTGTGCAAAACCAATTTTCGTATACATCCCATTAACGAAACAGCAGTATAGCGCCAGGACCATGGCATGTAAATCATACCGGGCATGACACGCGTGTCATGATTCTAATGTTATGACCTGTCATTTACGTTCGTCATGCTGTCGTGTTGTGCCATAGCAATTTTGGTATGCATCCCATTAACGAAACGCCCGGCATGTAAATCATGCCGCCCATGACATGGATGTTATGCTTTTCATGTTATGACCTGTCATTTATGATCGTCGTGCAGTCATGTTGTTGCATACCAATTTTGCTATACATCCCACTAACGAAACGGCCAAGAGAGCACCAAGACCGTGACATGTAAATCATGCCTCCCATGACATGCATGTCATGATTTTCGTGTTATGACCTGTCATTTATGTTTGTCATGCAGTCATGCTGTGGCATGCCAATTTCCGTATACGCCCCATTAACGAAACGCGTGGCATGTAAATCATGTTGCTCATGACATGCATGTCGCAATTTTCATGTTATGACCTGTCATTTAAGTTCGCCATGCAGTCATATTGTGGCATACCTATTTTTTATACATCCCATTAACGAGACGACCAGGAGAGCACCGAGACCGTGACATGTAAATCATGCCGCTCATGACACACATGTCAGGCTTTTCATGTTATGACCTGCTATTTATGTTCGTCAGGCAGTCATGCTGTGCCATACCAATTTTCGCATACATCCCATTAGCGAAACGGCCAGGAGAGCACTAAGACCCTGGCATGTGAATCATGTCACTCATGACATGCATATCATGATTTTCATGTTATGACCTGCCATTTATGTTCCTCATGTAGTCATGATGTGGCATACCAATTTTCGTAAACATCCTATTAGCGAAACGGACAGGAGAGCACAAAATCGTAGGCGGCTAGATAGATATGCTCAAGCTCGCCGAAGTTCGCTGAGAAATGCTTGGCATTTAAAACGAAAACAGCCCCGCACGTGTAACTTCCCTCCTCTGAAAAGCATCCTCCCGATGCTAAAAACAGAATACGCAAATGAGAGTACATGCAATAAATTAACAATACTTCACTGTCAATCAGCGCTCGTAAGAAGATTTCATTCGCACCATGTGTACAACATCGGGTTGCGCACGGCGCCGCTGGGATGACGTTAAGCCATCGGGCACGCCCTCATAGTCAGTTCACCACAACGTCGGAGTACCTTGTAGGGTCGAAATTAGCAGCGCAATAGCTTCTCACACAGTCCGTGTCGTCGTATTGGCGTACAGACCTAGACGAGATCGCG
>JABSTT010000491.1:0-11077 GCA_013339685.2 Hyalomma asiaticum | reverse complement strand
GATCGCGGGGTTGTATTCGGTCAGTGGCTTCCAAGTCACTGCGGGATTATAGGCAATGAACGGGCCGATCAAGCCGCCCGTTCTGCACATAATATGGAACAACAAGTACCCATACCATTGTCAAGGACGGACGCGGCACGGATGCTCCATCTGCTTGCTCGCAAGTGTATACTGTATCGCAATGGGGTGGCACACATTTCACGCATTCCCGACTTCACTCTCTCGATCCGACCTTAAGCCTTCGAGTCCCACCCAAGACTTGCCGAGGAGAAGCCACACTCTTATACCGGCTATGGTTGGGCGTCGCTTTCACAAAAGCATATGCGTTCCGCATAGGGATGGCCGACACCGCAGCCTGTGGCCACTGCGGCCACGAAGTGACCATTGAGCACATTTTATGTGACTGCCCACGATACAGCGTAGAGAGGCAACCTCTTCGCCTTGCACTCAACAAACTGGACGACCAACCACTGTCGGAAGAAGGCATCCTACGCCATCGACTAGACATCACGTCGCAGAAGAAGGCCATGCAAGCGCTACTGCGCTTCTTGACATCTACCGGCCTTCGTGAACGTCTATAAGTGGAACGTTCTTTGTGTGTGTGTATGTGTATGCGCGTGTTTTTTGTTGTGCTTGTCTTGAATCTTGTACCCTCTCTCGGCTGTCATCTTTCTAACCCCCTCCCCTTCTCCCCAGTGCAGGGTAGCAAACCGGAATCTAATATCTGGTTAACCTCCCTGCCTTTCTCCTCTTTTCTCTCTCTCTCTCTCTAGGCCAATATACAGCCATGTCACATCCACCATACGTTATCCCACAAATGTATTTTACACTGCCATTTGTTCTTAACATTTGTCATGGCGCTCTTTGGCCATAATTGGCCCTTGCGCCACTAAACACCATACATCAGCATCATACTGATACATGCTACATGCTACATGGTACATGCTACTTTCCCATCGATCACTACCATAGAATGAGTTCCTTGGACCGAACTCTCATAGAAATTGTCAAATATCTCGTAATCTTATTAAAACCTTGCTTCCAGTAGTTTGACATGAAAAAAAAAAGTGGTTGGTCCATCTGCCTCTGTCAATGGATTGGGTATGACAGGAAGATGAAACCTGTCTTCGCACATACGAGGCAATATAGCTAATTGAGATGCGGTAAATGGGTTGGTTGCTCTACACATGTAAACCCCTTGCACGTCCACACCAGCAGCGCCTCTGCACTTCACAGGAATCCTCGACAGTCGCACACAAGCGAAAGCTCTCGAATGACTAACATTTTTGCCGAGACGATGCCCTGAACGCACCAGCGCCCTGCGCAAACCTGCCGTGAACCAGGAGCGCCCACAAATAATGAAACCTTATAGAGAGCTCCTTTTCCCAATGATCGAACCTTACAAGCGAAACGGAACTATTTGTCAGCGTATCGTTCCGTGAAGGCACATTTCGCTGTGCGAAAGGCGCATCATTTGCTTGCAGGTGGGCGTCTTTGCGGTCTTGGGATATAGAGCGCGTCGCAGCACAACTGGACATCATGAATGCCACACAAGACGTGCTGGCAGCAGGACGCCGAAGCCTGCGCGGCCACAGAGGCTACTGAAGGGCTAACTGAAGGGCCATCGAGACTACTGAAGGGCTAACTGCCGGCGTGCACGTTAACACCACACTTTACGACCTCGCTCCAACGTTCCTTGGTGGCACTACCGCTGCTGAAAACCAAGAATGCAGTGAAAGGAAGGCTATGTTAATTTAAGAGGAATTTCGCTTTAACCTTTGATTTAACCGGACATCAATTAACTTAAATTGTAAACTGGTGTAGTAAAGACATAAGACCTTTTCTTCTGCTACGTTTTGCGAGTGTGTCGGTGATGGGGTGGTAACGCTTCCAGCTCTTGCCGTCGCGCCCGGACTCATTATGGGTTCGAATCCCGGCAAAGTGGTAATTTTTCTGTCTTAAATAGGCGTTTACGCTTCATACATTTACTTCCCTTATCGAAGTATGTCACAGATTTCTTGGTGGACCCCGGCATACAACACTTTTATGTTAAAATACTGCAATGGCGTCAGACGTCGCAATGAAGGGCTGCGAAAATATTAGCTCGGTGTTGTTTTTCTAACGAGCACTCACTTTGTGCACTACAGGAGCGTCTATTATTTTGTATCGATTAAATATATGAAAGCAGCAGCAGGGTTGGCGAGCCGCACTGGCGCAGTAACCACTGTACCACAGTGAGTGCTCCCAACACTATACAGACTTTCAAAGACGACAGTTCTCCTTGGGCTCCCTATACGCGAAAAGCTTTGTCGCTCAATTCAACAGCCCACCCAAAGCCGATCCAACTTACCGACCAAAACCAAGTGATCTACTAGCATTGTAGGCCCGGGGCTATATACACCAATATCACACTCCGCAAAGGAAACCTCAGGCCAATTTGAGGCACCAATATACATACATAACCATGATCCTGAGCGTTTATTTATTTCAGAATACATATTGGGCTGGTTTTTACATTATGAATTGAAAAATGAACGCGTTATAAGTGATGTCGAAGAGACGCTACGCGTTAAAAAGAAGTCGACAGAAGCCGCGCTTATGCACCTGTCTTTAAGTCAGCAGTAATAAACTGTCGTAACACATGGTTCGAGAGCAGAACGAAGACGGGAAGCTTGAACTCTTCCTTTGCCTTTATGGGTCTTGTCAGGGCTCGCATGACATCATGTCAGTCTTACCCTAATTGGGCTTGATGTAATTATTGCTTCCTTAATCAGGCTTGCCAAAGTTGACATAGTTGCCATTGTTAGCCTTAGCTTATTCATACTTATAGCTTATCTAGTCTTAATATTTCTACCCAATTTTCATTAGGTTTAGCGTATTTTGTTTCCCTTAATTAGGCTTGTGTAAATAAGTTTAGACTAATGAGGCTCCGCTTATTAGTCTTAGTTGAATAAGGCTTAACCTAGGCAAAATGCGGTAGGAACAGTTGCGTACATTGTCAATGTAGTTGAGCGGGGCGTCAGGTGCAACGAAGCCACATCACAGTGCATGCGCATATGGCAGTCGTTCTGCGCAGTCTTAGATATCGATGCTCTGTTTTTTGAGCATCGAAAAGCTTTGATGTGCAGGTGAGGCATCTCATTGTTCGGCGTTACATTTGGCAGTCATTGTCTTCCGAAAGCTGCTCCTTGAATGCCGCACCGAAAGAATGTCGGGAGTAGCGCGTGTAAGTACGCGTCTCCTCATATAGGGAGAGTTCACTACGGCATCTTGATATTACGCAAATAATGACGGCCGGACGCTACATCCGCGCGCGTGCTTCGTTCCATTTTCTTAATAAGAACAAGGCTTACGAGGCGGGCTCCGTGATATGGGGGACCGGGAGAGGAGGTGGCTGTTGCTGCATAAAAAAGGCGGTAAATCTAGGGACTTCAGTTACGCGAAGCCTTGTATAGGTCTGGAGGAGGGTATGGCTCACCTGTGGCATTAGCAGTTGCAACGCGGCTCGAAGCTTTCCGAGGCGGCTCTCTGTGGACACCAAAGTTTTTCCGGCCGGCATGAACACCTTCACTCTTAAAAGGACGGTGCAACTTTGCATACTGCGTCTTCAAAGGTCGCAATCACACTTGCTCTGTTCATGCGCTGCAGTAGACCAGGACTGTGTGCCTGAAGTACCAAGATGGTCCCGGTCGTTGCACTGGTACATGTTAATGGCAGAGGGCATTTTGCATGTGGTTTCCAGGTAATTTATGGGGACGTGAACATATGTGCCCTAGAGAATAAGAAAAGAAAGTAGGAGTATTAGAGGCAATAACTGTAAGAGTGGGCGTTAGAATTGATAATTTGTGAATAAAATCATGGGGGACAGCAGCGACAAACAAGGAGTTTGCTGGCTCAAGCCGCAACCTCGGACACCTAGCAATCCGTCCGTCCATTATGTATTTATGTGAAGTTAGTTTATGCAAAATTATTAGAAGTTATTATGTATATGTTTGAATATAAGACACCCCCAAAAAATTTAAAGTAACATGAAGATGACATTAGTATTTCGTAAAGCACATTGAGAAAATGGTTTATAAGATATTTTGTAATTACCCTCTCTGGTTTTTAATCGGATTCAAACTCTGCATTTTTTTACAGAACATTGCACCTACAAAGGTAATCGATTAAGTACGACGACTACATTTCTGACACGCGACTTTTCAGCATATTTTTGCGTGCCAGAGGATAAAGAAATGATTTTTGTGGGGTTAGTAACACACCTCCTCACATATGAACCTTATCAGTCGCCTGGTGCTTACCGTAGCTGGCTTCAATCATGGCGCAACACCAGTTGAATATGACAGTGGATATTGGTTATGAGTCTTTGTTCGCATACAATCATTGCTAGGTTGCGATCATGCTCGTTCATAAACCGTGCATTTGTTTACAGATAAAGTCATTACCATGCTTGAAATTGTTAGGTAAACATGGTAGGGGCGTCGATTGAATTTACACATGACGTGTACATTAGCGGATCCAGTAGCAGATATCTTGCAAAGAACAGGCAAGAGATTTCATTGCCGTGCCGTAGCAGACCGGACGGCAAAAATAGACAGCACTGAAATAACAAGCACTGGCTTATAGCGAGGAATACGACATCGTCCTGCAATACAATATATACCTAGAAAGCAATGGTAAGCGCATAAAACTTACATGTAGCAGTCGACCTGTGAAAGCGTCGGGTCACCATGGCATCATCACATCGGACGCATTCATACAAGCTTGCGGCATTTCTAACATACTGCCGTCCTAATCGCTGTGAAGATAAAGAGAAGAGATACTGTCGCTGCATAGCACTTTCAATTGCACCAATATAACGCGGTTGGCAGAGCTGAGTCCGCATTCCTGTCGGCGCACTAGGTAAGCTCCTTTCGCAATGCGGTAAAATGATCAAGGAGAGCACTTAGTGAAAAAAAGTTGTGCGAGTTCCGTTCAACGTGGGGGCTGTTGCCTTCAAAAACTGGCCTACCTTCACAAGACTGTGTGTCAGAAAGCACGCTTACTGGATGATTGCGCTGTAACTAGTCGTCGCTGGACCTATTCCTCTAGGCTCTCAAATAATGCGTTTGGGAGCTTATAATTGAGGAACAAATAAACAGCAACGAGCATGTGACATGTGAGAACACTCCCAAGGACACATGCGTGCGTGTACGAGTGTGCGCGTACGTAAGTGCTGACAAGATACCTGCCTGATTAGTTAAAGTACGCTACTATTACTCCTATGGCGCTTTTCTTTGGGCGAACGCTAACCAATTGTTCGTTTTCGCCACTGCCCTAGTGTTACCTCTACGTTACACTCCTCGTAAGGGTGTTCGTGAACAGTCTTTATTTGGTCCTGCAGGGTTTAAAACGATCGGGCCTAAATCAACCCCGCGGGCACGGTTAGGATCTCCCTGCGACGAGTGTTTTTTGTGCAACGCATCATCTATGCCTTCGTCACTGCCCGGTGCCCTCACTCTTTATATCATCGTCGAAGTAATGTGCCCACGAGAGAAGTTCAGCGCCTTCCACTAAACAACGCCCCGCCACTGTGGCCTAGTGGTTATTGCACTTGGCTGCCGATCCGAAGGCCGCGGGATCGAATCCCGGCAGCGGCGGGTGAATTTCGTTGGAGGAGAAATGTTGAGGGCCGTGTGCTGTGGGATGTCAGTGCACGTTCAAGAACCCCAGGAGGTCGAAATTTCCGGAGCACTCTAATACGGCCTCTCTCATACTCAGAGCTGGTTTTGTGACGATAAACCACACAAATCATCATTCCAACAAATAACCTTAGGTTTCCCATATAGTAGGCGCTATAATGCCCACCGGTTAATCGGTAGCGCAAACAAAGCGAGAAATCTAAAAGTGTTCATCTACTTCTATCGCTTCTCTGGTTCCATTTGCCGCACATTGCTGTTGATTTTTCGGCTGGTATGTCTATTGTTCTTCACGGGTACCCGACGAAGAATTCCAGCATACTCTCAATGCCGCAGAAATTTCTTACGCACACCCTCGCATTCTAAAAATTTTCTCCACACGAAGAATAAAAGAAGTGCTTGAAAAATTAATGTAACTAACGTACGTTCCTGTGAAAAACAGTGCTAAAAACGGGGACGAAGACAGGACACAGTCAGGGGCGCTAGGAACCGAATGTTCGTTATTCTTCCAGTGCGCATATATATATATATATATATATATATATGCTCCACCAGAATATCTAGGAAAGAGAATAGAAAGAAAAGGAAGGAAATGAACAACCGGCCCATAAGTAAAGAAATGCTTAATTCGACAGAAATTTCAACTCCTTCAGAAGGAGGGGAATCAAAGGGAGGCTGAGGCATGCCTCGCCGCTGTTGAATATATAATACGCTTCAGAAATCAGACGCGCGCATTCATCATGGTATATTGACAAGAATATTGTTTCAGAAAAAGATGGCCCAAACCCGCCCAAGTGGTTACCCTTCTGCCGTTTATAACGTGCGCTGTCATAATGACACTATTGCTCGTTAAATAACTTTAACTGGTTACCTTTGCACGAGCGCGCCAATAAAATATTACAAAACATGCTTATGTTACGGATACTGGGGTCTATAACTATGCCTTATTTTGCAAAAGTAGATTATCATTACAAAAAATATTTTAATTTGCAGGTGCCCGCCGCCCGATTGGGCCGAGTATGGGGGATTGCAAAACATGTGGCCAAACTGCTGCAACAAGACTAAATAGCGCGGCATTTCGTCAAAGCAGCACATGGACAATTTTCTTGCAGAAATAAATTTCACCCACTAAATCATCAATGCGAACTGATTTATCCTACTAGAAAATATCACGCGAAACTTAACGACGAGTCAATCATATTTCTAATAATTCTGGCACCAGTATTTGCAGTACGGTAATTTAGAACCTGGTCAATGAGTTGCTTGTTTACAAGCTTTGCATGAGCAGACGGCGTTTAATAGAATACTTGTCAGCCCAAGGCGAAGGCATTAATGTCGTTGGCTCGAGGAAAGCGAGAGTGGCCGCTTTACGCTCACATCTCGCTATTCGCGGTCAATAAGCGCAGGCGTATTCCGATGTAATTCTCTGAAAACACGATGATGTACTTAGCATGCGCAGTAGCTCTTGTGGAATTATTTCAACCATGACCAGCACAGGCAAGCGGCAGCCTTGAATAATTGCGCTAACAGACAAAGCATGGGCAGAGATAAGAAATTGGGGGCCTCTTCTGGGATACCATAAATGATGTCCACATCTTTGTCATGCGGGCGTATATTTTGGCCAACTTTGCGGGAGAAATCAATAATGACTTGTATGCCCTTGTCACTGGGTGGCTGTCATTTAATTTCATTTCATTCATTTATTATACCCCTCAGAGACAAGGGAATTACAGAGGGGGAGTGGAAAATACAAACAAAAAATACAGTTGGTAACATGAATGTTAAAGAGCCTCTGAATATACAATGTTACCTAAGGCTTCGCGAAAATGTTCGTAATTAGGAAGGCCGGCAACATCACCGGGAAGGCGAAGATGGTTTCAGTCATGCGAGGTTGGCGGCAGGAATGACTGTGAAAAACTATTGGTGTTGCATGGCAAAATACCGACTTTGTAACGAAAATCATTGCATTGTGATACATCAGTTGAAGGATGAGCTGATCACGCAATGGATGATGATGATACAGCTTGTGGAAAAGAGATATACGGAGCACTTTTCTACGCCATGCGAGCGATGGCAGGCTAAGGTTGGGATTCATGTTAGTTGTACTCGCTGCGCGGTTGCAGTTAGCAAGGATAAATCATGCAGAGTTATTTTGAACCATTTCGAGAACAGTGATTAGATTGGTCTGACTAGGGTTCCATACCGGGGTCCTGTATTCGAGCTTGGGTAGTATTAATGTTTTATATAGCAAAAGTTTCAAATTAGTTGGTACATTGAAAAAGTTGCGACGCAGGTAGCTTAGCATGCGATTAGCATTTTGATTATGTTCTCGGTGTGAACAGACGAGTTGAGGTTAGAAGTGATATGAATACAAAGGCATTTATATGAAGAAACTGGTTCTAGCGAAATGTCAAGGTAATGCGGTGGCAGGATGCACATTTTTCTAGATACTCGCATGACTTTGCTTTGGTAGTATTTAGCTCCATTAACCAATCGTTGCACGAGTTCGCTACACTAGTAAGGTCTGATTGACGTGTTTTAATGTCGTTAGTAATGATAATTTTCCTAGAAATGACACAGGCGTCAGCGAATAGGTGAATATGAGAGTTAACGAGAGTGGGAAGTTCATCAATATATATTAGAAATAATAGGGGTCCAAGGACTGAGCCTGTGGCACACGTGAGCAAAGTTCTATAAAATCGGAGTTAAAGCAATTGGCATAGACAAATTGTGGGCGGTTCAGAAAAAAAACATTCTATTCAGTTCAACAAGTTAGAGTGAATGTTCAGTTGCTTTACTATGTGAAGTAATAACTCGTGACACACCTTCTCGAAAGCTTTCAAGAAGTATAACAAGATACAGTCAGCTAGTGATGCTTGGTCGACGATATGGCGTAGTTCATGTGTGAATAATATCTATTGCGTCTCACAACAAATCATCATCAAAACCTCTTGTTGAGTGAGTTGGTACATTCTTGAAACCTAAAGGCACCGGCGCTACCAGACGACACTGGAAGAGAGACAAGGACCGCGCTCGTGTGTCCTTGTCTCTCTTCCAGTGTCGTCTGGTAGCGCCGGTGCCTTTAGGTTTCATGCGTCTCACAAGAGTAAGATTTCCGGAAGCCGTGTTGGGCTGACTTAAAAATTTAATTAGATTCAAGAAAATAAACGAAGTTGGTAAATATGATATTTTGGAGCATTTTACAACTTCTGGTGAGAGAGATCGGGCGGTAGTGGTTAGATGATGCCTTGTTGCTGGATTTATGGACTAGAACCACCTTACCTATTTTCCACTCATTAGGAAGTATAGCATTATCAAGTGACTGATGAAAAATTTTGGTTAGTATTAAGGATAGATATTCTGAAGTGGTTTCGAGGAATTTAGCATTGATACAATCATATCCTGGACCAGAGCCGATATGGAGTACATCAGTAAGCTTCAAAATAGTTAAAAGCTGGGCTAGTTCGCGTTCAGACTTCACCTTCATCGCAATTTAGCGCAAAGGTAACACACACAGTAAAAAGGACCACAAGCAACAAAGGCGCTACTAACAACTGATTTACTGAAGAAGGAAAAGACGGCTTTTATACACCCACAGATCAGCGCAGGCGTACCACAACAAGGAAATTTGAATATCGGCAAACAGAACGTTATCACACCAGGCGCGATAGGAATTTCATTGGATAGACGCTTAATATGTACATTGTATTACGGGACATTTGTGTGCGTTTTAATGGACCGTTGAGGAATGAACATTTGATTTAGTTGGGTGACTGTACCCGAGAAAATGTTACAGTTTGTATGAGCATTGCGGTTGTCAAACCGAGAGAGGAAAATTGCCGACAAAAGAAGGTAACTTGTCATTTATAGCCTGAAAATTTGCTGTGTTGTACTCTCGTGTTGCCTTGTTCTTCTTGTTAGTTCTTTTTTTTTGTCGTAGGGGGTGCTAGTTTGGTAAGAAACTCCAAAAGTGAGTGGTCACTAATGCCTGGCAAGTATGTAATGGCTCAGACTATGTCAGGACTAATCAGGACTAGATTAGGACTATGTCAAGACTAGTCAGGACTAATCGTCCTGACATGTCAGGACTAGATCTGTTGTGTTCGAAGAGTTAGCTGTTATTCAAGTTGCTTAGGCGCACATCTGCAAGAGCGAGAACGCATAACAAACGTCTAAAAAATTACGAGCTTGAGATGAGAGGGGAAATAGAAGGGAGGTCGGAATTCCCTGTTCGGTTTGGCAGATTAAAGTCCCCAATAGGAACAGTGGGGATGAAGGAAAACGAGTAGAAACAATGTTTATGGCGTCATAAAGCTCACTATCGAAGCAGGTGGCGAGGAAGGTGGACGGTATCACACGTCCATTACAATTTTCTGATGATTAAGCGTTACCACAGACCAAACTAATTATAGATCGATCTGGACGAGTGTACAAGATTGTGGAATGCCACTGGAAATTTCTAGAAGTACGCCACCACCTCTCAGCATAGCGCGATCACAACGTGGATATATTGTGGTCCAATTCAGATTCTTACACGAAGAAGCTTCCCAACGACGGGCAATTTTGCAGCCACGCATTCAAGGCCCTTCAAGTCAAGGTTCCATGTCGCCTACTCAACAGCGCTCTGGAGGAATGATCTAGGGCGAGGTCGGTTCAGGTAGCTGACGATGTCGTTGTGAGCTTTTCTGTGCTGCTGATGTCGTTGGGGCAGCTTCGCTGCATGTACGGTCTTGTCTATATGACCATGGGAATCACCATCAAGTCGCTGCAAACTGTGTGTCCGTAGAGGTGGTTTTCTTTTTATGGAGCTCTAGAAAATAAGGACTCCTGGCGTGCCACTTTGTCTTTCTTGATAAGAAAGAAAGCCAAAGGAATGCCATGTGAGGTGCTCAAGGCTCTTACTTCCTCCCCTGAAGCTGTGCAGAACTTGCCTATTAAGGTGAGGTTTCTGGAGACGAATTCGTGTACCGGCCCCTCAGTCATAAGAAAGTTCAGGAAGGCGATCCTCGTATTCCATATTTACCCCATACTGGGGAGAGTTCTTTCGCACGCACCCCTCAGTCAGTGCTGTGATGCATCTGAGGTCTTCACACCAAATGTTTCAAGTCCCTTGGACCTCCTTTACGAGAATCACCCCTAAAGGACTGTCGCAGACCTTCGCGGGTACTGCGCTGCGATCGCCGAAGAGGTATGACACACAGCTGAGAGGAACCTGTGCGATCAGTTCCAGTACTTCAAAGACTTGTTCTGGTACTGTCTAAAAAATTTTGAACACCAATGTGAAGCATGTGTTATTCTGCGCATTCGAAATCTGTGCGCCTATTTAATGTTAGTGTATCTAAAAATTCTCGACACAAGCCTGCTTCTGAAATATTTTAGGAACTATCAATGGCATGCAA
>JABSTT010000490.1:0-11084 GCA_013339685.2 Hyalomma asiaticum | reverse complement strand
ACTGTGCGATCCGTTCCAGTACTTCAAAGGACTTGTTCTGGTACTGTCTAAAAAATTTTGAACACCAATGTGAAGCATGTGTATTCTGCGCATTCGAAATCTGTGCGCCTATTTAATGTTAGTGTATCTAAAAATTCTCGACACAAGCCTGCTTCTGAAATATTTTAGGAACTATCAATGGCATGCAATATCCAAAATTGTCTGTAGTGCAACGCCTGCGTGCGAGCATTTCATATGGGGTTCTTAGGGAAGTGTCCTCGCAAAGAAACACGAAACGCCATAATGTTTCTGTTGTCAGGCGACACCTAAAATTGCCAGGATAAAAATCGAAAGCATAATAAATCGTAAAAACAATGATAACCAAGAGTCACAATAAAAAGAAAGATAACATTCTGTCAACAATTTGAAATTATTGATAAACCACGACAGCACTTTTAGACCTGAAATTAAAACGTGTACGACATTAACCTTGCTTAGAAGCATGTGCTGTTTCATTGCGGTGGAGTATCGATAATCCCCAACGTACTTTATAATTTCGAAGATTCTGATATTCCATTCTGCTGGATATAATGTAAAACAAGGCTATTAGAAACACAAACCCAGGAGCTGTAAAATTTTTCAGTGGTTTAATATATGTTACTTCTCGCTAGCGTATTACAACGACCACATTAATAATAATAATGTTCAGCATTCTCAAGCGTCACGTAACGGCATATAACATATGTAAAACACAGTCACGTACATGGCGACCATAGGCGAAACGGAAGCGGCAGATTCAGTTGAGTTCTGAGACCAGTTCTGGCACGCACCTTTACGCGATGGTATCGCATGCTTGAGATTCAACTGCAGATGAACCACAATGTTGTGGACTTTCCCCCGTCTTTCCCTTCATCAGGATGACTGTTGACGTTTTATCGAGAGAATATTGCCGAGATGTTGGCACAACAATTTTTCTATAATTTTACAGCATTCATTCATTTCCGTCAATATTTTTTCGATCCAATTATTTGCTTAAAAATTTCCAATTTAAATTTATAGACGAAATTTTGTGGAAATATTGCTGTAAAATTATTTCCTGCTTCTGCTGGAGTATATGTGTAATGCCACTATGTGCCATGCAGTATCATATCAGATTCGGCTGCCATATCAGTTGGCAGCGATGGTTCCGGAACATTGAGCTGAGGAACCTTAGAATATATATTGTAGCGAAAACTAACGAACCCTATAGTGGGGCACGCTCACGCGCTCCTAAATCGTGAGCCAGTCCTCCACGTCGGTCCCATCCGGGCCTGTGAAGACAGGTGGGTCCCGGACACGAGGGACACCGGGACATGCGGTCGGTGCGGGCGGAGGCGTTTTCTGGGCGGCGTCTTGAGGCATGCTAGACGGCACTGTGCGGGAGCGAAGTTCCAGGGGCATAGAAAGAGGCTGAAGTTGTTGTGAGGGTACCCAGCACGCTCCACCAATTGTAAAGGGCGTTTATTGAAGGCTGGCGTAAGGCCCGATCGGTAGCTTGGTCAACGGCTGAAGGCACGAGCCCCGAGAGCGAGCGGCGAGCACGAGCAACGCGCGTTAGGGCCAGACCAACTAGATGACACTGGAGAGCGTGCCCCACTACAGGGTTCGTTAGCTTTCGTTACAATATATATATATATATATATATATATATATATATATATATATATATATATATATGTGTGTGTGTGTGTGTGTGTGTTGCAGTATGCGTGTAATGTCATTATCTTTCTTCGGCTGCTGTAACAGTTGCCAGCGATGCTTTGGGATGTTGAACGGCAGATAATGGCAATACACATATAATACGACAGAAGCAGGAAATAATTTCAGGATATTTCAACAAAATTTCGTCAATAATGTTAATATGGAAGCTTCTCAACAAACATATTCTTGACGAAATGTTGAGGAAGGTTAATGAATGTTGCAAAATTGTTGTGTCAACATCGCGGCTACATTTCTTCAATAAAACGTCAAGAACCATTCTCATAAGGGGAAGTTCGAGAGGTCCATGAGAACGCAATGACCACGGAACTTCGCTCAAAGTTCCGTTTTCTTGTCCTTCCTTCCTGGTGCATGAAGTCGCAACGACAAATAAACAACAGTAATCAATGCTGTTAGGTTAAGGTAAGGACGCTGTGTTATGGAGGCTTTGCGAGACTGCACCTGAAAAAAAAAAACCTTCTTCAGGAACGATGATCGTGCCAGCAGTAGCACTGTCTCTCTGAAGAAAAGAGGAAAGATGAACTGAGGGTTTTTCACATATTTAAAACAGAACTCCCGCGCTTTCTTTTCCCATCATGTTCTGTTACTTCTGCCTTCCAGTGGTACTGATAACCCTAGCAGCGAGAGTGATTCAATTTCCTCTGAAAGTTTCCAATATTTTTAAATCGTGGAATTAGGTATGCATTAAAACCGACACCAAAACGGGTAGACGCTTCGTGCACCGTATTTTTCGATTAACGTGCTTTTTCGTTTTTAAGTAGCGACAACTACCTCCTCTCCAGGCACTCCAGGCACCCTCTCACAGCTCGCTCCCTGCTGACTTTGACTCGGTGGGACGTGTGTGTGTGTGTGTGCGTGTGCTTCGAACTCCCTCCTTCCTTCCTATTCTTTCATATCCCCTTCCCTTTGAGTGTACCGGTTGAGGTGTCCTTTCCGTAGACAGTTATCGTGCACTCCCCTCCCCCTTTCCACCTTTCCACAGCAATAAAGAACCTCTTCTCTCACTCAAAGCCCGCGTCGGCAGCCATGTTCTTCCCAAACACGTGAAGTAGAGCACGCGCGTGCAAATAGCGTCCGTCTGTCAACATACACGTTCCCATCAAATATGACAGTGGACGCGCCAAATGCAATGAAATGCCCACTGAAACGAGCAACTTTCTTTGACGCTGCAGCATTCAAGTGACAGCTTTAGGAAGAACATGGCTGCCAAAAGCAACGCTGACGAATCAGATGCGGCAGTGGCACCATCAAAGCTTTTCGCTACTTCAAAAAACGCAAAAAAATATCTAGGGACTTTAGTCACGATGTCACAGCCTCCACGTCATGAAATATATGTAGCTGGTGCCTGAAGAATCCCAGTTGGGAGGTCCTGCAGCGATGTGTTGAGCCAGCATTTCTGAACTAGACAGCGACGGTTTAAGCGCTTCTGTGCTCTTGACGGCCCGCCTGCTTGCTTAGGCAGCATTGAAAGCAACGATGTCAAAAACACAGGGTGGCCCACATGGCAATGCGCTAAAGATACTTAAAATTCATTGTCGCAAAAACTAAACGAGTTGTCACTAGCCGTGTTGGCATATATTTTTGCAGTATTCAGGAGAACATGCATTGAAAATGTATTGAGCTCAGTGCTCACCGCAAGATCGCAGGAGTTGCCCTTTCATATTGCAATGTTGTTTCACACGCTATCGTGCGAGCATGTACCTGTCTATGAATTAAACTATTTAAAAAAGAAATGATCAGTTCGAGGTTCAGCGCTCTATGTCCTCTGTTCTGTCCGAGTTTATATTGCGAACAACAATACAGATGGGCACAGCGATTTTAGAAATCAGTAACTTGTATCTTAAAAGACACGGTACATTGTTTTTGTATCGGGAATACAGATACATGTCATGCCATAAGTATCATGACAGAAATAAATGTTTCCGAAAGGTCAAATCTGATGGTACTGAGATTAACTTATGTAGCAAATGTCCCATCTAAACTGCTTTTAAAATGCCATCGAAAAAGTTCACGCGAATTTGTGCGGTAGTGCTGGAAAATGATTACTTGGTAATCTTAGCTTGCGGAAAAGAATGGGTATCCCAGAGTTCTCTTTTGCAAGCCGTATTTCGTTTTCTTTCGACATTTAGACGTTTTCTTTCGAGCGCAGTGTTAGTGGCTTGTCGCCATGTTGTATTTTGCTGAAATGTATTGCGTTTTTGTATATGTATCTTAAATGTAATTATCTGCCCCTACACTAATACCCCATGTGGGTGCTGTAGGAACTGTAAATAAATAAACAAACAAATAAATAAATTTAACTGCTCATGATAATTAGAAGGTGTTAAGTGCAGGCCAACAAACGTTCTCGCCATTTGTATTACCTTCTCAAAAACAACCTGTACCCGTTATCTTTAGTTCAAAAGAGAATATACGGGAACGGCCAAATAGCTATGCACGGTTGTGATCCATTTAAAATATGCGCAGCTGTTTTACTGGGCCGTATCTATCTATCTATCTATCTATCTATCTATCTATCTATCTATCTATCTATCTATCTATCTATCTATCTACATCGCGACGGGGGTTCTATCGATTCTATCGGCCTGGCCCTGTTTGCATTACCCGTGCAGTGCAAGCCGACACACGCAAAGTGGCTCTGGAGATCATACGACAAGAGAGGACAATACGCCATTGTGTTGTACACAGAATTTCACTGCTTCAAAACCTCGTCTTTCTGTGCGGCTCTTTTCCTTTATGTCGCCCTTGCTTCTTCCTTGCCTACCTTGCCTACCCCGCCACGCGGTAGCGCCGAGTGCGCGTTACAAATGTGGCTGCAATCGGGAAGACGAGCGCTGCGCCTTTCATGCCTGAATACGTCCCCCGTTCTTCCATCCTGGGGCGCGTTGCTATGCAGCGGCACCACAGAGGCAATATACGCCACTGAAAGTGTCGTTAGACCGGTTAAGAGAGCATCGGGCAGCGGTTTCGTCGCTTGCCGCGGGGGGCCACTTGGCCGATCATTGTAAGCGGTGTGGGTGCGCCCCGGCATTTCGTGCAACTCGGGTGTTGGGAAGGGGTCACGACCAGTCACGCCGTGAGATCTGTGAGGCCATGAATATACAGAGGGAGGCAGACAGGTGTGTTAGTGTGTGCCCTCAATTGCCCTAACGAAAAAGGTGATTGGCTTCCTGGAAGGGCGCATGCATGACGCGTAGCTTGGCACGTGTAGCTTCTGTGTAGGCTGAATGGTGACGGTTCTATAGATTAGATCTTGTTTTTTACACTATATATGTCACATATCCTAAGTAAAAATGTAGTTGAAGTCTAGCGGTCGTCCTGTGTGCTTCTTTCTATGTCCTTGTTTTGTTCCGCTTTAGTATGTTTTTAAGTCGTTAGTTTCGCCAGATATAAGCCGGCGCCACGGTTTACAATGCCTAATTGATGATTGATCTTTAAAGGGGCCCTCTAACACTTTTTTCGCACCCGGTTTCATGTGCGTATTGCGTAGACTGGAGGGTGGACAGACGAATGCTACAAGGATGACAGCGATAGGAGCAGGCAGTGGAAAGTTGTTATGGAGACAAAGTTCAAAATACAAGCAAAAAATTGCGGACCCTCAACTTGGATTTCGCGGGGTCAGGTTATCGCATTCCATTCTCAACAAACGTCATAGAGCTCGGCCAATGGAATTGGCTTTAGGTGCCTACGTAGCGGAAGTTCGTACGCCATCGTTGCCTGTCCGCTCCAGTGTAGTGATGACGACGTTGCCATGCCAACAAACAACGCGGAGCGAGATCGTGCCACACTGTCAGTTATGAGCTTTCCTGACCGCTCCGACTTGTAAGAGCGGACGCTTGTGCTTCGAACCGAGGCTTTACGCGTCGTTCCGTGTTAAGACACTTCAAGACAAGTGCCGTCGTCTTTAAAGTCGCCGTCATGACAACTGAGAGGGGCCTGCGAATACGACGATACTCGGCAACGTTTCTTCACGGGTTGTTCAGCTAAATGCGCAGACATGGAAGCATAGAAGTGGGAATAGGAAATTTTAGCGTGTCAACATAACCCCGATGCGCAAAGCACCTTGCGTAGAGCGGAATACCGGGTGTAAACATTGCATGCGCAAGCACGGCAGACCACCTGGAGCGGTTGCCGTCCGCTTCGAATCTTTTGAGCGGTCGTCGCGCGCTATGTAGACCTCGAGTTGCTGACGGTTTTAGTTGCTTTAGCTTTGTATGCTGAAGCTTCGACGGTAAAGCACCCGTGAAAATTTGACACCGTTTCTCAGGCTGTAGGGTAGCGAGTGGCTGCCGGTATCTCGGAGGACATAGATCACGCGGTTTTGCTTGTTCCGTTTACCACCCACAGCTGGCGCCACTTGACTGTGAAAAACAACACTATCCGGTATCCAGCACGTCTTTGCGTATACCCGTCTAGCGGACACGTTCAAATTCCCTTATAGCGCTGCGTGCGATACAACACAATTTGACAGAACGGCAAATTCCACCCAGTGGTTCAGCGCTTTAGCGAGTCGCGAACGTACACAAGAGAGATGAAACAAAGGAATTCTTTTCGTATGGGTATACTACTAGTGTAAGCAAAAGGTACGAGGCGAAACGGGAGCCAGCGCCTCTATCGCGTCTTACAATTGTGGGGATCTTTCTACTACGACTGCGTCTATTGGCGTTCAATAAAAACCTACGCAAGCGAAAAAACAAAGCCGAATACTACTTGTTACCGACGTAATGCCGCGAGCACTTATAGTGCTACGTTCATCCAATCACCGGCTCGAGCCCTAAGTCATAATTTCCTCACAAATAGTTCTGACGCGCGCCACTACGCGCTGATGCGGTCGGCAGCGATGTGATGATTTCATTCAACGATTAAATATTAAATCAACTGATATGAGCGGTTTGACACATGCCAAAAATATCCTCAGCCATTTGTCTATGCGACCCGCAAATAAAAAATGGGTGCGAGGAAAGTGTTAGAGCGCCCCTTTAAGATGTCTACGGACTCGGACAGCACTGGCGCGGCGGGCGGCACTCGTCCTTCTCGCTGTCTCCCCCCTTTTCTCCCCTTTCTCTTTTTCTTCTTTTTTTTTGCTTTCTTCTTTTTTCTTCTTTTCTTTTTTCATTCGCTCTCTCTCTCTCTCTGTGTGTGTGTGTGTGTGTGTGCGCGCGAGTTGCCTTTGCTTGACTTGCTCATCTTTTGTTGCAGTGAATATGCCAGCAATCTTTTCATTATTTTTTTATTTTTTATTTTTATTATTTCCGTATATTTTCAAACCACTCACTCGCTTTCCCACCCTTCTCCTTGTCTCCCTACTACAAGGCAAGGTGTGTATATAAGGCCATACTGGCCTGTGGTTAACATGACTTGAAAAAGGTCGGGCTCCGACCGAAACGTTGACTTAATAAACCGTCGTTCTCTAAGAGGCGCATCGTCAATTCTGTTATATATATATATATATATATATATATATATATATATATATATATATATATGTATATATATATATATGCTGAGGCCACATTTGGCTCCCTGCATTGGGCGCCAAATGTGGGCGCAGGGCCGTGGCTTCTGGGCATCTCCCTAGCGGAGGTTCCAACACATAGGCACAAGAGCCCCTGCAAAAACGTCCTTCACTGGTCTGATATCCAATGCTGACTGCCCGGATGCTGCTCGACGCGCTCAGCTCCAAGCCGGCGCTGCGTGGAACAACCTAGCCTAGGTGCTGATGATTATAATAGACCGCGGAAGCACGCAGCCGAATTCTCATACTATATATATATATATATATATATATATATATATATATATATATACACCGCACAGAGACAAGGGGTAAAGGGCCCGTTTAATGTGTTATAAACAACATAGTGAAGCCAACAGACAGTGAAGAAAAGGAAAGCATAGGATGTGTGCGTTTCTACTTATGCTTGAAAAGGGCATGCTCTAACATTAAGTTTTTCGCCTGACCCGGCTTTTGCGAAAGTGTCGGCTGCAGCAGAAAGGATTCAATGGATGTCGTTTTGTTGACCGTGACTTTTTCATGGCATGCCTTGCCGAACAGCCAGGAACATTCTTTTGAAACATACGCGTACATGTATATATAGATCTAGCATGCTGTGGCTTTTCTGGTACTACGTTCGGCTGTACGTAGCAGATGTGCATCAACATGACACACCGGAGCGTCAGTTTTGTCCTTGCTTTGGTCTTGGCTATTCTTGTCAGAGTAGAGTGCAGCTCTTCTTCGTCTCCTGTGACTCAGACTAAGAAAACGGAGAACTTCTATTCGGTGAGCCCGCTTCAGTAGCTGCACTCGATGACTATGTAAATAATATTACATGTACGCGTGCTTGTTTACCCATTTTTGAGAGGGTTCTATTTATTTGATGATTACTGCAATGAATTTTTAGCAGTGAGCGTGTTCAAGGACCTTTCTGTCTGCCAATCCGCAACCTCCATGCACGCGCTTTGTTCATTTCGACTGAACAACGCACCTTTTAATCTGAGGACACTGAATGTTTTCGTTTGTTTAAACGAACTGCTCTACATCGTGAACGCGCATTTCGCTTTGTTGTTCATTAGTGGATAGATGCAATCCCGATGGTCAACACGCCAAGAAGCGAAGTTTGCTCGGGCGTCCTCTCCAGTGCAAGTGTTGCGAATGTATTCGTTAGCTCCATAGAAGTTTGACTGCTGAAGCCATTTTATGCGAGTCATAACAGTTTTATTGTGTTTTAAATGGCAATTAAATATATTCTATGTCTTGCACAGACGCGCTGTGGCTGTGAGTGCCACGTGATGTGAGTTATTTAAATTGTGCGCTGTTCATATAGTGATACAGACCGAGAGAGTGTAATGCACAAAAGTTATAGCGAGAGAACCTTATCGCATACCGGCGCACCGTGAAGAAAAACGTTCCGTAATTTTGTTTCGTTGCCACGTTTCGCGGAGATTCACTACGGCGTGAGTGATACAAATATATGGGTCTTAGACGTCAAAATAGTTTGTTTAGTGAAAAGACGGCAGTATAGATTGCGTATATGTGCGCATTCTATTAGGCGTGCCTGAAGAGAAATGCGTCGTCATATGGGCCAAATCTCCTTTTTTTCTAAGATGAGTAGCGGTTGTGGTACGATGTTCTGGTAAAGTATGAAAGGGCAGCGGTTGGAGCAGATACATGGAATGAAATGTTCTCTTCGGTGCTCACTCTAGCACACGTTATGTCTTTGCAACCAACATAAGGATAAAACAGTTCTTCCGGGATATGGTTTTGCATGAGGGAACTAATGCGAAATCATGCACATCAGGCTCTCGGCTTCACGACAGGCTTTCGGCGACTACAACATCCGCAAAACACATCCCTACATCAGCGGTATTTGCTCGAAATGCCTTCAACTTGAGTTGATTTGTGTTCACCGTGTGCCAATGCTCCTCACAAGCACTTACCGCGCAGTTTATTAGGGCAATCTTCAGGCACCTTTCTGTTATAGAAAACCACAGGCGTTCACAAAATGTGATGTGCCTGTATTATGAACAAGATACGTGCACAGATAGCTCCAATTCTGTCGAATGCGATCACATTCTCGGTTTGCTTCTCCTAATATATCATAATCATCAATCTGCCTTGCCCCGGGCAGAGGATGTCACAGAGCGCTTCATGTCAGATTCGCAAAATGCCGTGGGCCGCTCGACATAATCGAGCGCTTACTGGAGTTTTACGTCCCAACACCATGATATACTTGTGAGAGACGCCGAAGTGGAGGGATCCGGAAAGTTCGGCCCCACGTTCTTTATCGTCCACTGACATCGCGCAGTACAACGGCCTCAACATTTTGCCTCCATCGAAACGCAGCCGTAGTGGCCGGGATTCTTTCCCGCGGCCCTCCGATCAGCAGCTGCGCACCGTAGTCGCTAAACCACCGTGACGGGAGCGCTGGACCAAATTCCAGTAAAATATTGAATGCTGCTTTCGCGGAATAAACGGTCACGATGCAGGTTTGCTCACTGAGGGACTACGCAGTAAAGTGCTAAAACACAGTCCTGAGCGGTTCTCGTGGGCGTTACACGCACCATATTCGAGAGAACTGCTAGTGAAGGGATTGCCATCCTGTGAAGCAGTAAATAAAGCGTTGGGTGACATTCACAAACCTTCACGGCTATTGTGTTAGGTAACGTTTCATTGTCCATACTATTGTTTGTAAGTGTACTATTGTGGTAACGTTTCATTGTCCATACCACGCATTGCGCTAACCATAAACAAACAACTCTTGTAAATTGAGACTGCTGAAAAAGTTTATTATCTAGAGGACACCTATCCCTATTGCAAAAACCAGTGCCCCCAAATGCATTTCCCGTACGTTTACCGTACTGGGAGCACTGGAAACGCGCTGGGAACGATGATATTTTACTGGACGGTGCACACTGGGACGCTGGCAGTGCTGGCTTGCACTTGTGTGCGCTGGCGTTGTCCTGGGACAAGCTGGCATAGCTGGAATGTCACTGGTACCAGTGAGAGGCTCGCTGGAAGGCGCTGTACACTGGGAGGCTGCGCGCTGGCACGAGTGCGGAACACACTGGAAGCAGCCCAAGAGACGCTGGCGCTGGTTTCACAGGCGCACGCTCTGCACTGGGGCAGTGTTAGTGGATTTCAATAGGTGTGAGGACTCTGGGAACATTTACGGCTTGGCCGTACTTCATCGCTGCGAGCTACAGTGTGCAGCGATTCGCGGCGTACGGCGTTTGCGCGCACTAAGCGCTAGCAACTGCGCATGTTTACATTTGTGCATTTTCCCCGCACTTAGCCACGCATTGTCATGTCTATGAACCACTCTGGTAATAGTCCTGCTGTAGTGTTCACTTATGTGGAGGAGTCTGTGCAAATCACAGTAAAATTTTACATCGCCGCGCAATTTAATGACGCTCTCAAAGCGTCGATTCCAACTCACGCAGAAAAAAGAAAGAAAAAACACCCATCCGTATCACCACGCTGCAAATGCTCCTCTGGCGATTGCCGCACCTTCAATTACTTTAGATGCACCAAAATGTATTCATATGAGAAAGCTTCTTGAGCTAATATACAATAACTTTAGCTTTCTGACGCTGCCGAGTCCCGATCGGTCTGTGCCAGTATGCTCCCTGTGAAGCTTGGGCATTGCGTACCGGCCGAGTCCGTCTGCACGCGAACGGCACTCCAAGCCTTAAGAATACTGTACTGCGACGAATCAAAATTACTGATCAGTACAGCCTTGGCGCCCGTTAACCTGAACAGGCGATTTTTATTTCTTCGCGGTGCTTGAAGATGAAGCGGTGAGCATCGAAGCGACGCGCTTTGAGGAAGTACATATATGTCCACAGAA
>JABSTT010000489.1:0-11076 GCA_013339685.2 Hyalomma asiaticum | reverse complement strand
AGAAAGTTGCTGCCGCACGCCACAAGGAAAGAGGAGTGGACTGCACGAATGCCGGATATCAACAGAAGATAAAGAGCATAGAAGGTCGTTATCCGGTGGGACTCTGTCCATTTTAATGCAATACCGGGACTGCAACTGCACGCCCAACTTGGACAAATGCGCTATTTTGTCCAGGCCAAAGGATGAAGAAATTAGTTTAGTGGTCGAGGCCAGGAACATGAAAAATAGTGGAAGTGCGTGAGTGATTCAGTGGTCAATTAGCTTAAATAGAGAACAGACGTAAGACCAAGCTCCTGAGTATCAGTAAGATATATTGAAGGTGGTCGTAGAACACTGTTTGTACTGGTCAAATATTCGAGAATACTGTTTCGTCACAGGTACGCTGTCCAGTCATTCCAACGTTTTATTGAAACGGTGATGCGTGGCCCACTCTCCGTATTCGAGTACGTCGACGAATTGGTGGCAGCCAATAAAACAGCTGAAGATCAATACACGATGCCTTCGACTTCTGGTCAAACGCCTATCTGAATGCGGCATCTTTATCAACGTCTCGAAAATCGAGTTTAGACCTTCCCCGCTAGGATTTTCTACTAGAGCACCTCGACACCAGCGTGGTATTCGGCCACATTTATCAAACAACGAAGTCAAGAGTTTCCCCCAGGCCCACAACAACCAGAAAGGTAAGCCGTGTCGACGTGGTTTTACGTCGGCGTGGTTTTACGTGCCATATATAAAGAACTATATCGCTATATTGGTGCTCCTGGATCGTCTTCTTTTCTGTGTAAACCCGACGTTCAGGCTGAATTAAGAGGCTGCTGTTGAGAAACTCTATATTGAAATCAAGCGCACCCTCGCCAACTTTACACTTCTTGCTCGCCCTAACCTCATACCATCACGGATCCTCATTGCTGATGCGTCAAGCACAGTAGTCAGAGTGGTTCTTTAACAACCAGCTGATAAGACGTGGCAAGCCCTTGGCATTTTCCTCAAAAAACTCATTCCGAACCAAGCTCATTATATAGCACATTCGGCCAAGAGTTGCTTCGAATTTACCTCAGAAGCCTTGTGATCACGCTGTATCGGATCACGTTATATCACGCTATATCGGTGTCATTTTCACGGATCACAAGCCCTTTACCTACACGCATTGCAGATACTCGCCGACACACAAGCCACTAGAACTACGTCGCCTCTTATTCACATTTTTATTCTCCAGTGACATCAATTACGTCAGCGGCGACCATACAGTACCTGCTCACACTCTGAGCCGTGTCGACACCATGCATTCAACTCCACATCCTGTTCATCTCGACGTTCCGACACTCGTCGCACACCAAACTAATGATGCGGAGCTCCCACAATTGCGCTCATCTAAAGAGCACTCTGTTTGTACGATATCCTGTTTGACGGCATCTAGATCATTTTCGACATTTCTGCCGCCATATCAAGATCATGCGTCCCCACATGGCTACGGCAACAGCTTTTCGACACACTTTACCAGCTCCCTCATTCCGGTGTTCGGGTCGCGCAACGTGTCGTTTCCTTACGCTTCGCGTGGCCGCGTAGAAACGCTGTACTTGACTTGGTGCGTGCATGAGAGCCCTGCCAACGTACAAAAGTTCACAATATCGGACTGCACCAGCACGATCGACCATTTTTTGACACTGTTGGACCTCTACAACTGTGTCAAGGATTAGGCTGCTTGCTCATACCTATCGACAGTTTTACTCGTTGGCCAGATGCGATGCCGATTCGGGGCAGCTCTGCTTTAAGGGCCGCGGCAGTGTTTGCAAGAACATGGGTTCCCCGGTTCGGATGCCGTACGAAAATACTCGCCAAGAAAGGCCAGCTGTTCGAGCCGGCTCTCTTTCAAGAGCTGCTACGTTTCCTTGGCACAAGTTATCGGCCCACGGACGCCCATTACACTCAAACCACTTGCCTCGTGGAATGCTTCCACAGGAAGCTCAAGGGAGTGCTGAGTGCGTACAGCATGTCATTGCAGTAAGTACACCGCTACGTCTCAAAAGGGATTTCTTCTCACCCCAGCTGCCCCACCACGGTGGTCTGGTGGCTATGGTACTCGGCTGCAGATCGGAGGGTCGCGGGATCGAATCCCGGCCCCGGCGGCTGCATTTCGATGGAGGCGAAATGTTGAGCCTCGTGTGCTGTGCGATGTCAGTGCACGTTAAAGAACCCCAGATGGTCGAAAATTCCGGAGACCTCCACTGCGGCGTCTCTAATAATCAGAGCTGGTTTTGGATGTTAAACCCCACATAACAATTCAGACCGCAACTGCCCTTGGCACTGTTGTCTATTTACAAATACGGGCTTTTTTCGGAACCTTTTCAGCTATCTGAATACCTATGCGACACGTCTGCCTCTACCGCACACACCCTACATAACTGACCTTGCAACGCAGCTCGTTTCTTGAAGTGATAAGAACTCATTCGGTCACCTCTCCACGCAAACTACAATGGGCGCCTGCCCGTACCCGATTTACACTAGTCTACATACATCGTGGACGTCCACGCAGAGCCTACACCATCGCACTTGAGCGCCAAAGCCAGCCTACTAGAAATCATCTCTCAAGGTCGTATGTCTCCATCAAATTGTACTCGTCTACATTCCCGTCAGTACTAATGCCACCTCAATCCGTTTAGTTTCGTAAGAGTGTAGATGTTGCTCGCATACTATGTGCCTCTGTAAGGGGCGAGCACAGTAGTGAGAGGAGAGCAGCATAGTCACCATCGTTCTAGAAAAGAAGAAAAGGACAGGCGAGGCCTCGAGCGGCGCCGGGAGCTAGGCTTGCAGAAAAGCGTCGAATTAATGAAAAAAGCTAGTCGAGGTTTAGGCTCCGGTACTGAGAGGGCATTCCGTCGTCCCGTCCTTACTTATGCTCAACAAGCCAACCTGACTAGCTTTCTGGGGCTGTTTGCCGACGGCGCTTAATTGCTGGTACCACCCAGACGACAAGGCTGTAACAGTCGGCGAGGCGGTCTCCAATTCTTCTCCGATCTTTTCTTGAGCAACGCTTTGCGAAAATCACCAGGGATACTGCTGCAGTCATGGTTGAATTCGTATATCCCGTAGTCACAGTTTTTTGTCTTTATCTGGGATAAGGTCTAAACCCGGACATACCCCTTGTTGCTTGTAGCTTTTTTTGAGATCCGGCTGTAAGCTATCTTTGTGATTGCGAGAGATTTGTTCACGACTCTATCGCGTATTCGGCAGGCGGATACAAAGACGCCTACAGGATATTTCTCGTGGTCATAAGAACGAAGAATGTCCAACACTAGACGTCGAAGGTCGAGCGTTTTTTGCTCATATATGTGCACAGCAGAGAAAGTAAATGTAACAGAACAATGATACTGCAAGTATAATCGTGATCAGTGCTACTAAAAACCGATCAGCGACGATAGCCTCACATTTTCTGTTATCAGTGATGCTCGTCAGCAACCTAAAAGGCATTTAAACATATGCGTTGGGCATGCAAAATTTGTAGAACAGATGATATCGCTGCGAAGCAGCTTGTAAGATTAAGTGCATCCCGCGCCGAACGAGGTACAGGCTAAGCGTGCCAGCAATCATGGTTTCAAGAGAGCCATAGCGGACGAACCTTGTAGATGATGATGAGGATGATGATTGTGGTTTGGTTAGGAAAGGACGCTAATTTCTGCTGCCCATGTAGGGAGCATGGCTAAGCGTCTGTGGGTGGGGGAAAGGGAGCAAAAGAGATAGAAAGGAGAGAAATGCCGTAGTGGAGGGCTCCGGAAATTTAGACCACCTGGGGTTCCTTAACGTGCAATGACAACGCACAGAAGACGGGCCTCTGGCATTTTCGCCTCCATCGAAAATGCGACTTGCGCGGCCTGGATCGAACCCGCGTTTTTTGGGTGGCAGCCGAGTACCGTAACCACTACACCACCGCGGCGAAACCTTGTAGACATTTAGCAGTAGCGTAGTAACAACGACATGAATGGGAAAGAATTTAAGTGCACGAGACAGCACATCTGGCGCCAGTTGGGACCGAACCTATGACTTTCGGACAGCGCGTGCAGCTTTAGACTGACTGAGCTACGAAGGCGGTTATTCTCGCGTCCGCTTTACTGGGTATTTTTCTGCGTATAACCCTAACAGCGTTAACGCACTCGTATTCATTTGGCGAATGTGGAAAGCTCATTCTGCGAAAAAGTGTTACCCAGCACGCAATCTTATTTAATAAGAGATGGCCTCTGCCTAGTAAACCCTCGCAAGCTACATGAATACAGCACGTCTGCTGAAACACCGCAGGGGCGTCTGCATTAGCAGGCGTTTCGTGTGTGGCGACACCACGGACCCAGCCAAGGAAGGGGGGGGGAGGCGGTTTCGACACCCTCTCACGTGTCACCGTGCTTGGATTGGCCGTGTACGGGAAAAAGCGTGTCCTTGGATTTGACTCGACGACGGGTCATTGGGCGATTTTTTTTAACACAAATGTGTTTTATACCGGAGTCAACGACGACCCCATGCATCACTACTCTAATGGATATGATGCAGTAAAGTTAACATGTAAGAAGAATGAAGAAAGTACTCAGAAAAAAATTACACCATCTCCCCGAAGGGGGCCATAGGGTGATGCGGAGCACCGCTGGGAGTTTCAGCGGTGCATTTAACGGCGGTGTTTACGGGTGTGCAGTGTTTTCGGTGTTACCTTTGCAGGGAACCTTGCGTGTAATTACGTTGTTAACTTGGTTTGTTACCACGAATCGCGTGACCGTTGTCAGAGAGTGGGTTGATGCTGATGCGTCGTTGCGCCAACCCACTCACTGACGGAACTGTTGCTTCCATCACACAACACCACCAACTTCTTTCATCGGAGAAGGAGGAGATACTACTGAAGCGAAGCGCGCGCGCACTCTCTGCCAGCTTTATTTATCGCAGCAGCTGTTGGAGAGGGGGAAGGGAGAGGAGAGTCGCGCATGCGTAGTATGAGTGCGGACGGACGCCGCGCGAGCTCTCTACCCGCTTCATTTATTGCAGCAGCTGTTGGAGAGAGGGAAGGGAGAGGAGAGTCGTGCATGCGTAGTGTGAGTGCGGACGCCGGACGCGTGACATACCTGCGAGCAAGAGATGCTCCGCATCTATACCTTCATTTGATGCGCTGGGAATGGAATTCACAGCTTTGCGCGCCACTACAAATGGTGCCCGGTGCGCTACCACTGCGCGAACACCGCACATGCCAGACGCTCTACGAACGCATCTTATATACCGTCTTTTCTCGTCCCGTTTAGCACGCGCACACCCAGGCGCACGTTGTCTAGAACGGTGCCGCCATCCGTGAGAGATCAAGTGAATGACTGCAGCTTTACTTCGTCTTTCCTGGATGAGGGCACCATTCCAGGCTTTTTCCAAATGTGTACCAATGTGTAGCATAGTAGACCAATGTGTAGCTTGTCAACATATTCCACTATAAATCAGACTCGATGAATTGGCCGTTCGCGCAGTTCTTTCCAATAAGCTGGTAAGCATCTGCTCGCTTGACATGCCGCCCAATTTTCAGTTGCAGAAAAAAATTCCAGTCTAAATGATGAGTTATCTGAGCCCTACATAGTTCCATAAAAAAGAGGCGATATAAATGCATGGGAACGCTCGCATTGATGCGTGAGGCCGTCTTAATGAACACTTTGTTTTGTCGTCAGGTGCCTGTCTCCTGAATAAACAGGAACCCACGAACTGTAGCTTCCTAACGAAACTTATTTGTCCATTTATTTCAGCATAATTTCTCCTTCGAGATTCCACGAAGTACCACGGAAGTGACCATGAATGCTTATGGGAGTGACCGCTTCCTAATTCTCCAGAGAACACTTAGAAATGGCTGCGGCTTAGATCAGCTAGGGCCGGTTTTTGTGAAGCGAAAGTTTTTGTGCTGTGCTGCTAAGCCGGGTTGGACTCATAGAGACATCAACATGTGTTGCAATGTTTGCATGGTTTATTCACGGTTTGGGTTTACCGCAGGAAACACTCTTCTATGGTGGGTGAAGTAGTTTGCCACTGTTTCAATCTTGGACACAGAGTGAGCCGAGCCCGTGGGCTGTCTCACTCTTAAACACTAGGCCTATTACAGCAGCACTGTTACATTGGAAGGGCGGTCCGACGCAGCTTGCCGTTTTCGCCGCTTCAAACGCGCACAAAACTGCGAACGCGCTCAGATGGACCAGCGTCCTCAATCACTACTTCATCGCGCGACCATTCCATAACGGCGGAATAGAAGCAATTTAAGCGCTAACGCGCCAACCGACATAAGCGCTAAAGCGCCAACTGACATGGCAGATGGAGCTTGTCCGCCGCGGTGGTGTAGTGGTTACGCTACTCGGCTGCCACCCAAAATACACGGGTTCGATCCCGGCCGTGGTGGTTGCATTTTCGATGGAGGCGAAAATGCCAGAGGCCCGTGTTCTGTGCGTTGTCAGTGCACGTTAAAGAACCCCAGGTGGTCTAAATTTCCGGAGCCCTCCACTACGGCCTTTCTCTCCTCTCTATCTCTTTCACTCCCTTTCCCCCACCCGACGGACGCTTAGCCGTGCTCCCTACATGGGCTGCAGAAATTAGCGTCCTTTCCTACCCGAACCACAATCATCATCATCATCATCATCATCAGATGGGGCTTGGAGAGAGCAGTCGTTCACCTGGACACGACTACCGAGGTAGCGATAAAGTCCCTAGATATTTTCCCGGCAAATTATCGAGGGAATTTAGCGGGAGTGAGCAGTGGCAGCAGTCAAAGCAGCAGGCGCGACGGAGCGCGGCCAGTCAAGCCAACGCCTAGCTGGCGTTGGTCAAGTGCGAAACACAGACACACACCCGCATCATACGTGCGGCGCTGGAGCGTCCCTAGTCACGCGGTATGTGTTCGTCGCTTCAAGGTCAAGCGGAGATACACGTCCAAACTCGCTTGGCTAGGTCAATAAATCTCGCTTTAAAAACACGGCGGGTTAACTTTTGCTGCGAGCACTTTGCAGCGGTGGCCGCAGCGTAAAGAGAGAGTATTGCTAAGTGGGAAGGCGTGGCGTCTCGCAGGACCATCTCTCAGTGGGATGGAGTCTCGTAGCCTCACTTCGGTTGCCAAATGTGCGAGCGCCTACGGATTCAAAGCGTGCGTCTGGTTCGTCTCTTGTAGGATGAATGAAATCATGCAGTCGGTCTACCACTGACCATCTAATTGGTGTTCGGGCGTAGATATGAGAAGTTGTAATCCACAAAAAGCTTTTAAATGCGAAGCATTTCTTAGCCACCTTCGGCGACTTTGAGCGTATCTATCTCTCCGCCTACGACTTTATGCTCTCCTGGCCGTTTCGTTAGTGGGATGTATACGAAATCAGTATGTCAAAATATGACTGCATGGCGAACATCAATGAAAGGTGATAACATGAAAATCATGAAATGCATGTCATGAGTGGCATGATTTACGTGGCATGGTCTTCGTGCTCTTGCGGCCGTTCAGTTAACTTCATATATACCAAAATCGGTGTGGTGAGACAACAATGTATGACTACCATGGGTGACACGTTCTAAGAACATTAAAATCGAGACATGCATGTCATGAGCGGCATGATTTACATGAAACACGTTTCGTTAATGGGATCTACACCAAAATTTCTATGGCACAACACGACTCCATGACGAACGTAAATGACAAGTCAAAACATTAGAATCGTGATATGCGTGTCATGAGCGCCATGGTTTACATGCCAGTGTCTTGGTGCTCTTGCGGCCGTTTCGTTAACTTCATATGTACCAAAATCGGTATAGCGAGACAATGAAGTTCCTCTACGTTCCTAATTCGTGTTTTTCATTTCCATGATTCGCACAGCACGTGGGATCTCCAACTTCTTCCTGTCGGTATCTCTCGACATAGAAAAGACTCACGACAAGGCATGGCGGTTTAGAATACTTAAAGAACCCTTGTACATTCGAGTGCGTGGTAATATGGTAAATATTGTAAGTTATACAACTCACACTCCACTAAACCACATAAGAAACGCCGGCAGAGTTTGCAGCTGCCGTCGTCCGCAAAGCCTCTGAACCTTCTCGATTTCTTCTCCGCTTTCTCTTACACCTCCGTCGTGAGAAGGTGCCAACTGAGTCGGAAACAAAACTCCCAACAAGGTCCTCAGACGGATCATCACCCGCGTCCTGCTTCTCTACGAACTGTTGACACACGTGCTCTTTCCGTAAAAACTCTTCGCACACTTCCTGCTTATCTAGAAACTCTACATACACTTGCTGCATCCCTGCAAACTCTTCGCGTCCTTGGATCCGTTCTTTGCTTATTTGGTCAACTGACGCCACGGCAACACCATGCACGATTGTAGAAGGAATTTATGCGCCTGTTACAGTATTATTCATTCGCTGTATTAGAGCCTCCAACATGTGATCAAATCGCTCCAGGACCTCTTCAATAGCCGTTCTCACCTGTTCGTAATTCGGGCGTGACACCCCGTCGATCCCACCTCTCGCCACCAAATGTAACGGACACAACTCACACGCTGCTAAAACGCGCCAAAAGCTCTTCCTTATACGAAAGCATGGACTATGAGCTAGCTAGGAGTAGAGGAAGATAAAGACGATCATGAAAGGCCCGTCTTCTCGCACAGGAAACAGCTAGTTGAAGCTCCCGCTATCTTTCTCGCAGGCTTCGACTTTTTTGACTGCTCTATCGGCGCAGTTTCCTTCTGAACACGTTCTTTGTTAAAGTTTGAGAGCGCCTGCACTTCCATGAAGTTTTCCGCAGTCTCAGACAGTAAACTAACAGTCTTGCACCCTCTTTCCTTGAGACAGATCCTCAGCGCTTTGAAATAACGCTTCAAGAACTGCTCACATAAGATTAGTTCCCTCTAGCCAGCATAGCTTGTCTCTCTTGGGCTCATTTCCACCCCCCCCCCCCCAGTCAAAATATCCAGAGAGCCTGGCAGCATACTGCAGGTGAGACTCGTTGTCTTCTGGTTTTGCCTTGCGGAATTTCTCCCGGTAGCCATCTGCAGTATACAGGAACCACTGCAGTAGCGCCGTTCTCAGCTGGTCGTAATTCAACGCAGCTGTCGGGTCCACCCGGCCTATTACGATCAGCGCCTCTCGAGTCATGCGTAGGCTCAGTGAAAGAGCCCACTTCTCACGGGGCCACCTTTGGCACGTCGCGATCCGTTCAAAGCGCTCTAGGTATGTGGCGAAGTCGTCCCGTGCGTCATTGAAGGGCGGTATTAGTTTGCGGGGGCTTGGCATGGTCCGACGCGCATGTATTGCCTATGCCAGAACCACCTGCGTCATCAGCCTTAGTAGACTGTCTTCTTTCCGCATTTTCCTGAAGTCGCAATTTGAGCTCCAGAATTTTCAGCTCTCACTCAGCGCTCTACTTCGCGGCCTACCGTTGCCTTGCGCGTTGATCGCGTGCTAGGGCGCATTCTCTCTGCACCTATTCTCTAAGTTCGGCGTTGTCGAGACCTAGTTCTCGGCCTTGTCCGCCGCGGTTGTTTAGTGGTACGGTACTCCGATGGTACGGTATTTCCGATGCGACCAGCGGTCGCATCGGAAATGCGCCGATTAGCTCTAGGACGGACTTGCGCGGCTAGCGGAATCGCCCATTTGTCGTCTTTGATTCCAGCCAATATGAGAGAGACTTGTTCTTCGGTTCCCATGTAGTATAGGGCTTTCTCAGGAATCGCATTCTTTGAGGAAATGTTGTCGGTTATGGGTTCCTCCTGCCGAAGCGTGCGTTTTGCCTGCAAGTCCAGGAATTCCAGCATTGTCATTTTTCGTTTGAAACAATAGGAAATGACTTGTTTCCACAATTCCCACGCAGCAAGTTGCCTTCCGTAGCTCGCATGCCAGTCGCGCGCTGGACCTCGTAGGCGGGTGATAGCGTTAACCAGTGTCAGCAACGGTGACCAGTTAGCCAGAGATGCGATGCGTTCGTCTCTGTTATCCAATTGCGAACGTCCGATTCAACTTAACCATTACACAGTGGAATTGTAGCAGAGGTGTCACTCTTTAAATGAGCTTGTAGGGTTTCTCGTGTTCGAGCGATGCACTCTGTCAATTTAGATTGGTTCCCCGCCATTACTGACAGCAATCGAGTGGTGTCACTTGATTCTAATTGTTGAGTGTGGCTATCTTGATTACGTGAAGCATGGCCCGATAAATTAAACTATGACTCACTTGTTTCGGCGTCGACTTCACGGATTTCGTGGCACTGGGTGCCTGCTTGTCCTGGTTGTTCGTTGCCCGTTGTACTTGGAAGTCGGACTTGGGCTTTGAGTCCTTCAATTTCAGCTTGCAGTTTTTCGCTGGCAGCAACGAGATTCTCTGCGCTTGACAGCTCTTCGTAGCCGGTGTTTCGTTCCGTCGGTAGAATCTCTTGCATGTCGCTTGCTCGTCACCGTTCGTTGTCCTCGATGATACTTGCTATAAGCTCGTCTTTCCTACCTGTGTGAGAGATGTGGCGTACCTAAGCTCATCGGCCAGCTCCGTCCTCATAAGTTGGCTGAAGGCTGGTCTGCCGTCGGGCAAGAGTGCCTGTCATCGGAGAAGTTCCTCCGTGGTTCTCGTTGAGTAAGCTTGGGCGTGGTCGGTGCCTTGAGTCATGGTCGTTGCAGCGGCGAATTACGTATTTGCAGCTTAACGTTGATTTAACTGGTTCATCCTGTCGACTGCGCCATGTCATGGTAAAGAAGAAAGTAGGAACGCTTTAAAGGTTGAAATGAACAACTGTATTAAACTGAACTGCTACATGACATTCGTCTGCTTCCACGATCCATGCCAGTTCGTGCCTCGTAGATTACAGTCTCGTCGGGCGCCTGCTCCCAGGCTCTTCGGTGGAGACGAACTTTGACCCCATGGGGATAGCACCACTAAAGAAGCGCGTGCAGAAACGTATCGCACTTCGGCGCCGAGGCACCCCGGTAACAAGCACAGGCCAGACCACCGCGCGGGCTAGACCGAATGATGTATGTGCAAAATGAGCACACACACACAGAGAAAATGGAACAGCCATGCGCCAGCCCTGACGCACTCGGTAGGTGACGACTGCCGATCTCGGTAAGC
>JABSTT010000488.1:0-11078 GCA_013339685.2 Hyalomma asiaticum | reverse complement strand
TCAGTCTTGGAATAAAGCGCCGGAATGCCAACACGAACGAGGTCAAGACGTATCCAAGGCTAGTTCCAAATGCAGTGCTCGTATTACTGCACACGTGAAAAGCACGGTGTAAATTTTCTTGTCGCAAATCTTGAATGAGTTCCCATACATTGGTCCGGTAAAATCAAGTCATGTAGTGTCAAAAGGCTTTGTACTTTCAATTCGAGAAACTGGAAGCGGCGGACACGGCATCACCATGGGTCTTGTGCGAAGGCGGACACATATCAGGCATCGGTTGATTGCTTTCTTTGCCGCTTGCCGTGCTCTCGGAACCTAAAGTCGTTCGCGTACATTGTTTATCCTTACCTTCACTCCTCCGTTCATAACTCTACGGTGGGCATCGGTAAACCGATATCGACTAGGTAGCGGCAGTGGATGCTTCTGGGTGTCGGATGTTCTGGATGTCGGTAAGGTTTTGCAAGCTTCCACCTACGCGCAGAAGTTCGTCCTCGTCCAGAAACGGGTGTAGCAGTGCTACCCACGAATTGCTGGACGAACCTTGTTTTTGTCGTAGACAACTTGTCTCCTCAGAAAACGATTAGCTTTTAACTTGTCGGATCCAATATTTCTCGGCTACCGATATTTCCTCAGCAGAAACGACTCCAGCTTTTTTTGTCTTGGCCTTATCATTGGAGACAAAGCATTGAGTACACGCCGTAACACTAGGGAGTTTGCGCAGAGAGCTAAACTTTGTGACGTCCGGTACTGGGGCTGATAACTGCACCGCCCATCCAGTCGAGTGAACGTTGTCGGCTTCGTCACTATCATACCTAGGATTTCGTTGAGTTGGGTAGCTTAAGTACCTCACAGCTGGCCATTTTGTTGGGATCTTGGTCATCCAAAGCGGTCCTTGCACCAGTTGACGTCAGTAGCCTATGCATCTAAGGAAGCACCTCTTGTCAGTCTACCAGCAGGAATGTTTTCTCCTGGAAAATGTCGCCAGCTACACCCCGAAGTACAAGACAAAATTTATCTGACTCGGTCGTTCGCAAAGACATCCAAGCTCGAAGACGTCCGCTGCAACCATCCAAACACTATGGTTGTGTGAATCGAAAGAAAACATTGAGCCTTTGGCATGACATCTTCGAAGGCTTCCCTTATACATATGAACAGTCTTCTTCCTGTTAACGCAGCTCTAGTCTCGGCAAGGATAGATCTTTTATCAGGGCCATCCTTGACTTGATTTTCATGAGATTGGTAGCTACACCTTCATTGCCATCTTCTACCCGAAGGTACACACAAGCTCCTTAGGTTTTTCTGCTTGCTTCGATAAAATGTCGTATGGTTCTATAAGTGCGCTCATGATGTGACGGGGAATGTGCACTTTCGAGAAATTAATCGAATCCTTTTTCCACTCGTGCCTATTTGCCAGAATATGATCAGGAAGATCTTCGCCCCAGTCGACCTTCAAAATCCATAGCTGCTGAAACAACGTTTTTCCTCGTATTATGCACGGTGCAAGAAAACCTAATGGGTCATATATCCTTGACACGGTCTGAGTACAAAACCCTTGGTGTTCTTTGCCTTTTCCAAGAAAGTAAAGGTATTCTCCAGGCTGTAGATGAAGCAGTCCGTTTCCTTCGACCAACCCGCTCATAGAACTTTCCCTTGGTGTGCAGCTTTCTCATTGCTTACACGGGTAAGTCATCATTGGAATTGAAGATTCGTTGTAGTTGCTTACAGCCTGAGCTCCATTTCCTTAAAGGCATATCCCAGCATCCTGCATCAGTTCTCTTGTGCACATGTAAAGAGTCGCCGCTTGTTAGAATTCATTCGCTCCGAATAATAGATCATCCACGTAAAATGACTTCGGAAGTAACTGTACTACGGCCCTCTGCTCCGAGTGGACTTGTGCCTCCAAGTAATGCCGTATAGTAGCCGTAAGCATGAATGAACTCGCAGTAGATCCAAAGGGCACTCTGGTCATGCAGAAAACCTCCACCGCTTCTTCCTTGAAATGGAAGTCGGGTCTTCTCAAACCACAGAAACCTGAACATGTCACGGCCTTCTCTTCGTATCTGAACTTGCAGGACCGCCTTCTCGATATCTACAGTCATAGGCATTAGGTAACATCTGAAGCGAAGGAGAACTTGCAATAGGTCCGGCTCTAGATTCGGGCCAGAATCGAGACAACTGTTCAGAGCTCTCTCTCTCTCTCTCTCCTTTGCGTGAGAGGAAGCATGAAATACCACGCGCAGATTAGTTCTGATCGAGTCCTCGCAGATAACCTCTCTGTGGGGCATGTCATGCGCAGGGCCACCTATGTATTCCCTGTCAAGTACAACTTCAGCATGTCCGGAAACCAGGTGTTGACCATTCGCCGCATCATATCTTTCGAGCAATGCTTCGGAATTTGAGATGCGTTTAACCAGATTTCGGAAACGATAGAGTGCGATGCTGCAGTTTTCTTGTAGCAACTGAATATCCGGTTCTGTACACGGCATGGCTACTTGGTACCGCTCGCCAGATTTTACAATGTTACGCTGGAAAACGGACAACGTGTCTGCGTTGCCATGGGCTGCTTCATTTGGCGGGATTCCTATGGCATCCCAAGTCCAAAAGGATTCAAGCATGCTTTTTTCCAATTTTTGAGCTTCTTCGGCTTGCACTTGCAGGACGCAGATCATTACTTCGGATGTACTGTTTACGAAGCTGCTCCTCTTGACGTGACGGTGTAAGCGTCGAGCCGAGAATGGTTTTGACCGCGACCAATCCTTCCACTTCAGTGCTGCGTATGATGTCGGCGCTCACGATCTTTCAAGAGTTGATAGGACCCTATAAGCATGGTAACGCATTTCTCGCCAAATCCTCGAGGCAGTTTCATCATCCGCTAGTTCAAATATTTGTTCGTGTAGTTTCGCTGCGAAGGAACATTCCATAGCCGTTGCAGGGATGTCGTGGCAAATTGCTCGCATGGCTATCGCTTCAGTAATGTGCTCGCTGCCATCAAACTGGCTAAGTAGAAGAACCTCCACGGCATTGCAGTTTCTCACCCGAGAATGAGCGTCTGATGCAAACGTGTTCACAGCTAGGCTCATCTCTTTCACGATTTTCAGTCAGAAGCGCGTGACCAAGTCCTCCTTTATGAACACGCGTTGACTTCCTCCTCCGGAAATGCCTCTCATATAAGACGTCTCGTTCAAGTCGACGATCCGGGAACGGAAGGTCTCTAAATTGGCGGCTTTATCAAGTTGACAGCTTGTGACGCCAGTCGACTGCGGACGCTCCTGTTCTGTTGGCTTGCTAGCAGATACGACGTTAACTGACTTCTCACCCCTTGTCTCTCGGAAAATTGGGTGGCACATTGTTGAAGCATATCTGCCTTTGCATGCTGTCCACATCAACTTCCGCCTGCACTAACTAGTTCGTGCGGTGGCGCTTCAAAGTACATCGGTAGCACCGCGTAGATTTAGCCAGCCGTTCCTTTTGTTCTGATATGGTTAGTGTAGCGCTGCATGCTTCGGTTTCATACTTGGTCGACTTGCAAAAGAAACATTCGTTGTGCCTTTGGCTTCATCCTTCCGACGCATGCAAGACCGATGACGACAGGTCATGCTTGCTATGGTACCCGCTTTCTTCAATAGAGGACGCCGCTGGAGCACACTGCTTTCTTGTTTCGAGCTCTATTTGAGCTTATCTCAATAGTTGCTCGAGTTTCTTGCAAAACGCAGTGCTTGCCTCCCCAGAAGAAGGTGGTGTCGTGCAGTGTGCGTCATCATGGCGGTGGAACGCAACGACGATATCTTGAGGCCGGGATTAAAGCATAATGTCGGAGAGTATGGCCGCAACACTGCTGGTCTGAACGTCCAGGACATTGAGCCTTCGGACATTCAGTTGGCCACCATCGTAAAGCATGCACAGTTTTCTCGTGCCTGACGGAGACCTCACCGGTTGTAGTGTTGCTGAAATGTTGCTGTACAGTGCTCTGAAGTGTTGCTGCATAATCCGGCTCTTGTCCCCGAACCTCTCCTTTAGCAGCTGCATCGGTTATCTGTCGGTTATCTAGTCATATCTATCGGTTATCTATCAGTTATCTATCGGTTGTATATCGGTAATCGTCGGTCATCTAGCCTTCTCATCAGGTGGCCTGCCCATGTCCACTTTTCTTCTTAACATCGATTATTATTTCGCCGACTCCCGTCTGTTTTCTGACCCACTCGGCTGTCTTTCTATCTCTTAATGTAACGCCTATCATTTTTCGTTCCATCGCCCACTGCGCGGTTCTTTACTTCCTCTCGCGCTTCTTTGTGATTCTCCAAGTTTCTACCTCGTATGTCAGTACTGGCAAAATGCAGTAGTTCTATAGTTTCCGCTTGAGTGATAGTGGTAGATTTCCTTTCATGAGTTGGGAATGTCACCCGTACGCGCGCCATCCCATGTTTATTCAACGGTGGATTTACTTTATATGGGTGGGTTCTCCTGTCAGCTGTCCTACATATAGGTATTCTACGACTTCTAATGCCTGGTTTCAGATCGTGAAGCCACGTTCTTTCGCCGTGCCACTTAGCATTGTCTTTGTTTTGTGCGTGTTCATCCATAGTCCTACCTTAGAGCTTTCTCGGCTCAAGTCTTCAGTCATCTTTTGCAGTTCGTCGCCATCATTGCTAAAGAGTACTATGTCGTCTGCAAATCGTAAGTTACTCACATATTCGTCCTTAATCCTTAGCCCTGTCTCGTCCCTGTCTAGTCTTTTGAAGATTTCTTCCAAACATGCAGTAAACAGCATTGGAGAAATTGTATCTCCTTGTCTGACCCCTTTCTGTATTGGGATTTTCCTGCTTTTTTTAAGGAGTAGGGTGGCTCTAGAATCTTTATAGATGTTGGCTATTGTGTTTACGTAGCTATCGCATATTCCTTGTCTGCGTAATGCCTCTAGAACAGCTGGTATCTCTACCGAGTCGTAGTCTATGAAAGCCATAGTGAGAGGTTTGTTGTATTCCGCGGACTTCTCGATTACTTGATTGATCATATGAAAGTGGTCTATGGTGGAGTATCCTGAGCCCTGCTTGCTCTCTTGCTTAATTAAATTCAAGTGTGGGTCCTTATTCTCTTTTGTGAAGTGCGGAGAGTAGGGTGATCTGCCTGTAGTTCCCCATGTCTTTAACATCTCCCTTCTTATGTAATAGTTGAATATTTGCATTTTTCCGGCTGACTGGTACGTTCGAAGTTTTAAGACATTGTGTGTCGGGAGCTTTCCGGTTAGAAAGTCTCTTCCATCTTTGATCAATTCGGCGGTTATGCCATCTTCTCCAGCCGCTTTTCCGCGGGACATGCCCTGAATTGCTTTTCTAACCTCGTCCGCAGTGACGCATGGAATTTCGGTGTCCTGATCGACATTTATTACCCTCATGGGGGGGGGGGGGGGGGGGGGGAGACTCGTATTTGAGCTGTACAGTCAGAAGTCCTCGGCCACCTTGGCCATTTTACTGAAGTTGGTAACGGTGTTGCCCTGCCTACCTTTCACTGCATGCATTATGTTCTTTCGCGCACAAAGCCTCCTTTTAATTGCTTTGGTGCTGACTCCTTTTTTGACGGCTGCTTCGATTTCTTTCACGTTATGGTTACGGATGTCGCTTACTCTACTTTTATTGATAAGCTTAGACAGCTCGGCAAATTCTCTCTCTTGAGTTAGTTATTCTCATTAGTTGGCGCTGTTTGATTAAATCTTTAGTAGATTCAGAGAGCTTACTTACATCTGTCTCAGTGCTTTGTCCCCTACTTCGATCGCTGCCTCGGTGATCAGCTTAGTAATGTCTTCGTTCATCTTCTCTATGCCCTCATTTTCTTCCTGTCCTGAAGCCTCATACTTGTTCTTAAGTGCAACTCTAAATTCTCTGTTCTCGCCCTGACGACATCGAGGTTGGCCTTCTTCCGCGTGATTAACTTTGTCCTTGTGCGCTTTAGATTGAGGGTTATCTTCGCCCTTACTAGTCTGTGGTCACTAATTCTGACCTTATTAACCACTTCCGTGTCTTGTACTATACCTGAATCACTGCACATTATGAAATATATATCGTTTTTTTCGTTTCTCCGTTGGGGCTTTTCCGTGTCCACTCTCTGTTATTACGTTTTTTAAAGACAGTATAACACAGAGATTATTTCGTTCTGCGAATTCCACTAGCATCTCTCCTCTGCTATTCCTATCACCTTCGCCGTAGTTCCCGATCGCCTGTTCTCCTCGTAGTTTCTCTCCTATTTTCGCATTGAAGTCCCCCATAACAGTTGTATATTGGGTGTGTATCTTGTTCATTGCCGTTTCTGCATCCTCATAAAACTGTTCTACAGCCTCGTTATTGTGGCTGGTCGTTGGTGCGTAACATCGTCTTTGGTGCGTCTGTATCGCCTATTTAATCTTATCACGATACCTGCCACCCTTTGATTGACACTATAGAATTCTTCAATGTTACCTGCCATCTCTTTGTGCATAATGAATCCCACGCCGTATTCGCGCTTCTCTGGCAGTCCTCTGTAGCAGAGAACATGCTCTTCATTAGACGATAAGTATCCTTCTGGTTTCTTAAACCCGCTAAGGCCAATGATATCCCAATTAATACCCCTTAATTCTTCTAGTAGTTCAGCTAGTCTGGCTTCATTTGAAAGAGTTCGCGTGTTAAGAGTCGCTACGTTTAATTTCCAATGGTGGCCCGTCCGAGTCCAGAGGCTTTCTGAGTCATTTGTTCCTATCCCCGAGTGGTCGCATCCGCGGCTAGAAGTTCCGTTGATGTCACCGTCGTAGGTCCAGGGTTCGGATGGTTCTGTCACTTGGGAGGTGTTGGCCATGGTGTTGCATCAGGGAGGCCAGTTCCTGTTCTGGTACGCAGTTGAGCTACGCAGATGAGGCATGGTGGTGGTGAAAGCCCGTATGCATCTTTGTCCAAATGCTCCATTGTGAGAGGGTTCTTTCAGAGATGTTGAAACGTATGGTTAGGTCAGGCGAGGTTATGTATGTTAAAGGGAAGCAGGAGAGACGAAAGAAGATACAAAGAAAACGATCAGAAAAAAAAAGGACACAGGCACTCGAGGATTCGAACTCGGGACTCTTTGGTCTGCTACGAAAGCGTGGCCAAATCGTCTGGGTGGCCAGGTCGCCGATGTGTTTAAGAACAGGTTCCTGCTGCCCCGTTTCGCGAACTGTGGTGCGATGGATTTCAATATGTCCGCGATGAAGCACTTTTACTGAATACCCGCACGGCATGTCTAATCGCCTCGTCTGCCTCGCGGCAGTTTCCGCCGCCTTTGACTCGCCACCTCGCGTTGTTTTGAGAAAGCGCGCCTTTCCTTTCTTTTTTCTTTTTTTTTTCTCTTTGACGGGGCAACGTGGTTGTCTCAGGGAAAGAGGTAGGGGGTGGGGGTCGTAACGCACGAAGCGGGGGAGGATGCGTTATCAGCCTAGCTCGCACTCACGGAAGCGCCGTGAGAAACGAATTCCATGTGTCCATGGATCGGCGCTCCAGCCTATGTCACGATATTAGAAGCGTTTGCCGAGTTCGTGGAAGTGCTACGGCCTTGTAGTTAAGGGAGAAACACAATTCCACATGCGTTATGCTTGTAGAGCTTGACTCATTTCTTGTCAGTTTACCTCGATACAAGGTTACTAAGGGATATCTTAGCATCGTGGCGGAGGTTCGATATCAAGCAAGTTATGTAGTTGTAAGATTGATAAGTCGCTATTTTAGAGCACTGTTCATTAGACAGTCAGGGCGGAAGGCTTAATATGCCGTTTCTGACGTAGCCTTGAAAGGTCGCTTTCACATACATTGGTACCTGATTAACTACGTGGTTTCCCTGGCAATTACAATCGATTGTGCCATTTGGTGATGTGCGCGCATGAATATGTCATTTCCCGTCAATGGAATCAGTTTAAAGTCACCGTCTGTCTCAATCATTCGTGTGCCTTCTTCGTCATCGTCTATTTGCGTTGCGATTATCTTCTGATAGATTTTCAGTTGGTAAGATCAAGAGGTGCGTCCCTATTGGCAATCGCCTCATATCTGAGAGCAGAATATAATTTCTTTTCTTTTTGTATATCTATCTTCGTGTGTGTGTGGGTGGGTGGGTGAATGGGTGTGTGTGTGTGTGTGTGTGTGGGCGCGCGCGCGTCACGACAGGTGACTTGCAATTCAAACAATAAAGAAAACTACATTACAACAATGTGTTGTAGAATACAAACGCTATAATAAAATACGATATAACACGAATGGGTAAAGCTAGGATGAGTGTTTCGTCTTAGGCGTTAAATAGTTCGGATATTTAAAAGTCTGTTAGCTGGCGATTTCGGTGTGTCACGTTTTAAGGAATTTCCTGACTTGTCATAAATAAGAGCAACCTTAAAGGGCAACTCCGGGGATTTTTCAGTGTCCACTGGTCTTAATGAAATTTTCAATATGTATTCTCCTCGGCACTGTAATAATATATGCCAAACCAGGCGGCTGCAAGTCATTTAGTTTTCCTGGAATCGAATTTTTAAAACATTTAGCGGATTCCCCTGCGGACCACCCTGTGTTTTTGACGTCATTACCTTCAACGCTGCCTACCCGAGCCTGAGGGACATCAAAAGCAAAACAGCGGTACTTCAGCGTTCAAATCGTCGCTGTCAAGTTCAGAAAAGCTGGCATACCTTAATACATCGTCGGATGACCTCGCCACTGTCATTTTTCTTCATTTTTCTGACGCTGGGAAGGCTGTGACGTCATCGCATACGCTGCATGAAGCGTCTACCCGTTTCGGTTTCGGCTTGAACACGCCTTTCGGTCGGTTATTTAAAATTATTGGTGCGTTTCTGAGCAAATTGAACCACACTGGCTGCTACAGGACTATCAGTACCATTGCAAAAGCATCAATATCAGACCATGGTGAAAATACCACCGGAGTTGCCCTTTAAGAGTCCGTGCGTGTTTAGTGGTGTATCTATCCTGGAGTTCCGTAGTGCGAGTAGATAATTCACGCGTTGAGGACGAGAAGGTGTACATTCCTATACAACTGTAGGAATGACCTATATTGAAAGTTATAGAAACAAGAGCAACACTCACACCTCGGGAAGGCTGTGGGGTCGATGCGGGGCCAAAGCGGTTTAACCAGTTGCAGACATCATGCTGTCATCAGCTAGTCTCCACTATCTACGCAAACATGTCACAGCTATGTTTGCACAAGCGCCACTGATCTGCTTCTTCAAATGTGGGCTTCTCGATTTTCATCAGCTATGCCGATAGGTGAATATTGAGAGGTGGCATTAACTTATGGCATGGTGGTCGCCATGTCTATATGCGTCGAGAAAACGTCGGCCCAGACCTAGAAGTGATCACAGTGGTAAAGCTATTATTGAGAACACCTGATATTTCCTTTTATTCGCTGATTTCGCTGATTTTTATAACTTAATTCCAATATCGCAGAAGACAGAGGCGTAAATATAAGTACGCCCCTAGGAAATCAACATCACATGAGAGATAGACTTAAACCAGGGGGATAAAATGCAGACACAAGGAAGATTAAATGGACAGGACATAATGTTACTATTGTGCGAAATGGATGACGGTGTTTGAATCTTCTTTGCATTCCTGAACCCTGGTCTTTGCAATAAGCGAGGTTTGTTACAAATCATAATTGAAGCACGCAGTACACATCATGGGATAATACCATCACTATAGTTTAAGCCAAACGCAGAAGTACGCGAGCTGTTATGGTAGATGAAGGTAAGAGTTCCAGCAATCTTCTTAGACATGGAAATTAGCCTGGCCAGTGCATGTGTCCCTGTTGGAACGTAGCAACCTGCAAACGTCGTAAGCCCCTGTGCGAAAAAACAAGTAGGACGAAACGCTGTGTGCTCTTCCGTAGCTCACGCTGTTTCGCCCAACGGAGTACGTGCGTTAACCAGAGCACCTGAAAAAAAATTGTCCGCATATCTGCGCGCTTCGCTGCAAATATCGTTGAAAGACGATAGTCTTCGGCCGGCCGTACTACGTGAGTCCTGGTCTCAATCTCGGCCACCCGTAATGCTGTTCTCGTACCATTTCCTCTGCTGCGCTGCAATTTGGTCGTCGGTCTTTTCCCTGCGTTGTCTGTGCATGTCTCGTACAGTGGGTTATATTTCACCAAGCGCACATTTATGTATTGCCTTGCCTCAGACAGCGCCTCGTCTATGTTGAATCGGCCGCATCTTGCTGGCATTGACAAAATAGAGGAGGCGCTGCGTGAGATGTGGACGCCATCTGGCAGCGCCGTCGGGAAACATGAGCTTGTGCAGAATTCTGGGCAACTGCCAGGTGGCAGCACGAAATCGTCGGTAGAGGCCTTTTTTCATGCATAGCGTCGCATATTTAGCGCAGCCTAACAAACACTAGGGTCTTTAGAATTATGTATCTATGTATTTTCTAGTAAAGAAACACTCCACCTAATACTTACGTATTGGTGTTGCGCCTCAGATTCACAAGTATGAACGCAGCTACCAGTTCAAGATGGCTGGGCATTAGGCAAGTGCTTAAACTTTGGCCGGGTGGCCGAATCGTGTGACAGACAGACAAACAGAAAGACAGACCAAAATTTCTGCGTTCAGGTATCCCACGAAAGACTATCGTCTTTCCTTACCGGCAAAATGGTTGCAACCGAACGTTGGCGTGTGCGTGCCTTAACCACTGCTTTTGTTTCGTTCTTTCTTTGGCAGAAAGTCCAGAGAAACAGAGCCAGAACTTAAGTTTCGAAGTTTGAAGTTTATTCAAAGTTGATACATATACAGAAATTGACAATTTGGGTACAGAAAGAGGTCCCATAGTGTAGCAACTGTAAGGCGACCTTATTGTAATGTTAGAAAAAAAGCATTACTTAATAGCAAACAGGAAATATTCAGAGTAAAGTAAGAAATGAAACAAGAAAGGAAATAAAAAAGCAGCGTATCGACTATTAACGCAACCTGACTGAAACTGGTTATAATGGATCCAGATTAACATAATAAAATGGGAAATGCACCTTAAATATAATCAGTCTAATTATTACATCAAATTACGCACGGACACACAACGGACAAGCCTCGATCTTAAGGGCTTCGC
>JABSTT010000487.1:0-11620 GCA_013339685.2 Hyalomma asiaticum | reverse complement strand
AGGGCGGATTGTGTTTATTTAGATGATTCGATACCACCTAAGTGTTGTCGACACTCCACATGTTCTCTTCCATTTCGTCGTCCAGGCAGTACATACAGATATGCCCGAGGCAGGTCTCGGGCATATCGAAGTAGTACGACCGCCGCGGCGTTGTGGGTGGTGTCCTTACACAGTGGCCGGTGTCGTCACCCTCTTTCGTTCCGGTTACGGCGTACTGGGCCGGTGTACAAGACACTACCATGGCCTTGTGATACGAGTAGTAGGTGGATACATACATAACATCTCGCACAATGTATGGGTCGGTGGCGAATGCGAGATCGATGGACGTACATGTCGAGGTCGTGGTGGCCTCACTGGGTGTCTTCAATTCGAGATTGAACTCGGCACGCATGGCACTGAGGAACGGTGGTATAGGTGGGGCGTTCGCACGCCTAGTGCTGCTACGGCGACGCCACGCACCTGGGAGCGCGCTTTCGCCAACCCAGCGAAGAAACGAGGCGACGAGGTCGCACTCCGCTGCAGGTAGCTGCAGTAGAGCGGAGGGGATTTAAGCGGAGCGCGAACCGACTGCCGCTGCGGCGAGTGCCGCTGCGCCGGCGTCAATTCCGGTGGGAGAGGTCAAATGATTTCCGGGCACGACTTTTGCGGACGGCAGCTGGGCGCGCGCTCTCGCCACCCTAGCCAAGAGACGCTTTCGCGTTAAGCTTGTAAGCAACAATATAGGTAAACAATGTAAAACTGTGGCGAAATAAACTTCAACTTCATACTAGCTTTCATGGGCATTTGTCCTTTTCATTCTGTGCGTCACTGCAGTATATCCTACCAGTTTTCGTTGAGCGGTGGTGCACGGACATTCGGCGTAGGCGCAGAACGATACCTCAGCTCTTGATGCAGCTCCGAGTCATCTGTCAGGATGTCGAATGTTTGGAAAGAAATATATTGAACAAGAACTGGGCTGGCCTGGATTCCTATGGCACATGTAAACACTTTATTATGCTTTTCAGCTCTTACTATTCTGGCCACACCAACAGATACAATTTCTAACCAACACATGTCTTCTCAAAGTGATCCATGGACAATTGGACATATTCCTTGTTTGAACAGCTCTGTCCTGAATTAGTACTGGAATTGGCGGTATTCCTGTGACACATGTAAAACACTTACAATGCTTTTCAGAAATACTTATTTCTTTTAACGCCAATGGCGGCACTTGCTCACCGACAGAAGGATTCTTGAAGAGGCAATGTGTAGCCTTTGCATAGCTACTGAGATATATGTACTGCACACCAGTGCTGCATGTGTGCTGCGGTGCAGCGCTTGTATCTGAAACAGCCTCATCTGTCCATGACAGTGGTAACCTGGAAGTTTCGGCCACTCTCAACACTGACTTCCAAGGAGAAGTCAAACTGCTCGGTTGCATTGGGAGGTTCTTGGATGAGCTGTTGTTCATAAACCTAACAAACAAGGAATTTAATGAGCATACTGCTAAAACTTCGGCAATTGCTGCCGGAAACAGCACCCACTCCGTAGAATGCAGAAGTGAAATATTTATCCGAGATATCACATGAAAATCAAATGTACGAAATTCTAACTTTATAAACACTGTACGGTGACACCGTAAGACCCAATGTTAATGACTATTCTTTTCAGGTCGTGTAAATCAGGTGCACAAAACTTCTAGTGGCGTTGCACAGTGCACTTTCATTCGCGATAAGGAAGCTATAGGCTGGCTGCTTCACCATACCGTAAGCCGATCGGCGTTAGCTTCCTTATCGCGAACGAAAGTATTGTTGGCGTCTGAAAGCGTGCCGCTTATAATTCGCATCGCAGTGACAACTGAACGTTCACGGGGTTGCATCAAGAGAAGGCTCTTTCGATCGTGATCGGTCTCGAATGTCTATGCCGCAGATGGTTACTTCCACACATGGTGCAGCAGCTAACCGTGATACGAGAATTCGCTTCAAATCAGGCTCGATGGCTGTCGAAAGTTCCCACATATAGAATCACCGGAAATCGGCAACTTGATTGCCCATAACAGCCTGCTATGTAACTTGCCTCGCTTCGTCGTTGCTTCGTCCGTGCGTCCGGTAGTAACGTGCTGTGCTCCGCGTACACGAACACCGTCGGGAAAGCATCACTGTTCAGCTACCTACGGTAATTGGGCTGTGCGAGCCCGAACTGTTCCCTCAAGCACACGCTCTCCTTATAGCTATGCGGAGTGAAGTGGTCAGAGCGCACACAAGCGTGTTTACTGGCCTACCGGTTGACGCTCCAAACAGGAAAAAGCCACTCGTCCCGAAGAGCGCTATCGGAAGGGAAGTCATAGTAGGAGGCACCCTTTGTCTTGATGATTTGTGGGTTTTAACGTCCCAAAACCAGCTCCGATTATGAGACGCCGCAGTGGAGGTCTCCGAAAAGTGACCACCTGGTGTTCTTTAACGTGCACTGACATCGCACAGCACACGGGCCTCAACATTTCGCCTCCATCGAAATGCAGCCGCCGCAGCCGGGATTCGATCCCGCTACCCCCAGATCAGCAGCCGAGAGTACCGTACCCACTACACCACCGTGGCGGGGCATTTTGTCTTCCTCGCTTTGTTATTGCAACCTTCAACAGAGCACCAGCATCCACCCATCGCTTCTACTACACATTACAAAACAAACCAAAGGCCTCATCGGTTGCGACCATCGCCAACACCGTCTCCTTGAAGAACAATTGTCTGTACAGCGTGCTCGCGATGTAGTCTGCTGTAGTAGGTGGGATGTAGGTAAGGACGTTACAAACATAGGGTTACCCTCATTAAGCGGCATTATTCCAAACAAGCCACACATCTTAAAAATTCATTTGCAAGAAAACTAAACGACCTAGAGTGGTATAATTTTGCATAGATAGTTAGTCTACCAGAGAGAACATATACTGAAATTTTTATTGAGATCGGTGAACATCAAAAAATCGCCGGAGTGGCCCTTTGAGGTGCCAGCGAAGCCAGGTCAGAGGAGCAACTGCGGGTGCGCTTTACATTTCGTGGAAGGCGAGATGTCCAGCAGTGGCGCCGCGCATGTGACGCTACAAGAAATTTGCCACTGCTAAGAGCGAAGATCCTTCTTGGCGTCTCATTACGGGTAGGCCTAGCGGAAACTGTGCATACGGTCTGGACGTGGCCTCTGCCATTTTGCGACGCCCATGTTGCTTTCCAATCGCCGCTGTGCAGTACGGCTCTTCGCTTGACATACAGGTGGCGCCACGCGTGCGCGGCGTGCTTCTTGATGCTCGTTTCGCGTGAGGCGTCTAATGAAAGCCGTTGATACGAGACGTCTAGGTCACGTGACCCAAAACCTGGGGCAGGGTCACATAGGGATTTTCTCACGACGAGAGCCACGGGGAATCTTCCGTAAAAGTGTTCCGTGCCTCTGCGGCTCTAGAGTTCTCCGATGTCGTCCGTCGCCGGACCGATGGCCGCCGGTCGCACGCCGACCGGTGTGATCAGCGTTTTCGCGCGTGATGTTGAACGCGGTGAGTTGCCGGCGCATCTGTCTGTCTACGTCTTTACGGTGATTCCTGTCGCGCAACGTTCGGCGACGTAGTACGTGAATCTTTCACCAGTAGCGACTTCGCAGGCTTCGAGAGTGAAGCTCTTGCAGGTGTGCCACCTTCCAAATCATGCAAGTATGATCTCTGTTGCTTTTAGCTTTGACCTGTACAATTTATGTCGCAACGTAACAGTCAGAGATGCTAGGCTACATGCATATCGGATGGCGCGTGGATATCCATGCTGCCGTTTTACTACGAAGATCGGTTCTGATCGTGATCGTGGTCCACTTGGCGGGATCTCAATAGACGGATACTACCGTATAGCAAGGTATTGTAGATAAATTGAAAAGCAGATAAAGAAGGCATACCTTCCACTTTTGGGAAAGACTACGTAAGGATGGAGTACATGTGAGCTACTAGAGGCATTCGCGACAAAGAAACACACGCATGTGTTAGCGATTCGTCGATTGCACTTGCTGCTTGTCAGGTGCAATCTGTAAGAATAAGATTGTGACGGCGGTGTTATTTTCTTATTTGGGTGGCCAATGAGATAACATGCCATTTCCGTTTTCATCGTGTATATGTTATTTTCACTCTGCATTTGTGGAAGTTAGTGTAAATCATGAATGCGCCCGTTTTACTTGTTTCCACGATAAATTAAATGCAGGTAGCAGCCAACCGCACCGCATTTAGAGCTAAAATATATCTGTTACAAGGATGACTGTTGGCCTAAATTCAAGAATAATTTGTTCTGTAGAAATCATCTTTGGGAACTGTTACAAAATAAGTGCAGTTAATGGGAGAGTTAGGGTATGAACTAACTTTTTCTTGTGATATCGATTTGTGCTTCATTGGGCTGCTGATACTACAACAGGAAGCCACTGCAAAAGACGTGTGCGCAAACGCATTGTGCCATCTGCACCTACAAGAGCAGCTGGCCATAACTGCAGTGGTTACATCACCTACTGCGTAGGCTACGTAAGGATCACTTCAACCGACTTGTCATCCATTTGAAAATGTCACGCTGTACAAGCAACTAACCGTTCCCCATGCTGATGATTAGTGCTTCACAGGTGAAAGCATCCGTGTCTAGGTGTTTACTTCTATGTGTGTTATTTGCCACCGCCGACTGCGTGTTTGCATGTCTTATCATTTTTTTACACCATGCTTAATTCTACCAACATTTTACAAGCCATTGAGGATTCTACGTGCAAAACACACACCTAAATACAGACAGTGCATCAGAGCATACTCTTGCAACATTGTTGATGATTTTAAAAGTGCTCTAGCATATCTGCACTCTAAAAACAAAGGGAGTGCTGGGCACTCACTTTGGGGGAGTACTTTCGTGTCCCAAATTTAACTCCTTTTTTCAGAGTAGATCAACCCCATTGCAGGGTACTGGTACTCTCGCCAAGACAGAGTAGTAGGACGCCTCCGAAGGGGATTCGAAGACTCTTTTGAAGAGAGCTCTACTATTCCACCAAGCGGGGTGCTAGTACTCCGAGAGGGAGTAGCAGAGACAAAAAAAAGGAAAAAGAACAACCAATGCGTTTTTCGACCATGCTACAATTAGCAGGCATTTAATTACACCACACTGAACATAGAACATACAGGCTAACATGACACGAACGCACATACACGCCAATAACACAACCACAGCAAAGCACAAAGCCCACAACACACTTTTTTTTTAAACCAGTTTATTGACACAACACAAACATAAATAGCAGGTAACATACAGTTTCTTGTTTTCTTAAACAGCAATGCAGACTACTATAGTAGTCTCGATGGTGTTATTTCTTAAAATTCCTTTAGGTAAACCAGAGGCTGAACCCTGGCTACCCAATCCGGAACAAACTCTTGATCTTTTAGTACATCAATATACTGGCCAATGCATTCTCGAAAGAGCACACGTGCTGGACGCCTGTCCGGGTCGCAGTGAAACCCGGCCATTCGAGCTCGCCATAAACAATGGAGGCCAAGCAGCATTATCAGGTCGAAAGGGAGCCCATCATCGTTTTCAACAGTTAAAAACCGAATTCCAATTGGATGTAGAGGCAAATCTTTCTTCAGCGTCCTTTGTAGCACATCCCAGAAATAGACCCCTTCCCAACAGTGCAAGAAAACATGATCTATTGTCTCTGGTTTTCTACAAATAAAACAATGGGATCCCCATGGCAAATAAAAACCTCGCTCTTCCAAAAAGGTCCGCACTGGCAAAGTACCAGAGTGTAACTTAAAAAAGAGTGTTTGTGCACTTGACGGAATTTGCATTTTTTTACTCGTTTGAGTACGTCTTGGCCTTCGCCTCCACTGTTTATGGCTCTATACAGAGGTACTGGAAAAATCATGTCACAAATGTCTTTATATAATTTCTTTCGATTAACTGAAAAAAGATATTCATTTGAAAACCTGACAGACAGGAAACGGACGCTGTCCACAATTTCCTTAAAGTAGCCTCGTGTAGATCCAGGCATACTTGCGGTGCTAACAACATAATTAGGTAAAGAGCGACAGAGGCGTAGCTGGCATACAGTTCGCAAAAAGGGATCTTGAACATCCCGAAAGAAAAGGAAACGATTAACTAGTTGGCGCACGAATAGATGCGACAAACCGAGTCCTCCAGCTTTAACTCGTCTGAACAGATTCGTCCCACTGCATCTTTCCCAAGTGGAACCCCACGCAAAAATCGCGAATATTCTATGAAGCTTTTGAACATTCACACGCTTACAACAGAACACTTGCATCACATACCATAGCTTGCTCATGAGAAATACATTACATACAGCAGCTCTAGAAAACAATGAGAGACAAGTGGTGTTGAACCGCGTTGCTTTTTCCCGAATTTGTTTCACCTGATTAACCCAGTATTCATCGGTACTTTTATAGTGCTCGAAGGGTACGCCTAAATACTTTCCTGGACTTTTAAACCACCGTATGTTAGCATAAGTATCCGGGGCTTGTGACCATTCACCGTGCCATAACCCCAGACTCTTTCCCCAGTTTACTAAACTTCCTGTAATTTGTCCAAATTCCCTAACAACAGCACTTGTCTGCTATGTAGCGCCAGTGGTAAAGTAGTGTTCTGCGTAATTAATCAAAAAATATGCACAGAACAGATGTATATTTAGCGTTGGCTCATAGGTAGCCGCTCGCCACACAGATCTGTTAATCTAAACGCGCGGAACATATACAATCCAACGCACATCCAACGACTGGAACCACCTTCCCTCGGACATGGTTTCCATTTCAAATCATGACTTGTTTTCTTCTACAATACAGAAGTACTTACGTGATGACGCGTGAAGTGTATATTGTACATATATATTTTTGTACTCTGTTTCCCCCATGTTTCTGATGATACTTACACATACATTCAATGTATTGCCTAACATTGAATTTTCATGTCTTGTAATCTTTATTATTTTGATGTTACTATGTTTGCTCTTGTTTATAGTTTATTATTTTCTTGTACCCCACTCCCCTCTGTAAAGCTATGTGCGATTGAGGGTAAAATAAATGAAATGAAATGAAATGAAAATGTCTTTTAGATTAACGCATTCCTATCATGAGCTGGCATTCCGTTTTACGGGCAAACGCGAGTTCGCAGTGATGGTTCGCGATGTGAAATGCACCGGAGGAAGCGAGTACGAACATAATAGCGGCTGAATTTCATCAACGTCAGCGAAGAAAAGCGGCACCCGGGTGCTCCGCTACCACCCGCTTCATTCCGACGGCGTTCCCTTACGAGTCCATCGAGCACGTCTGTACGGCGAACAATCGCTGGCGATCACAAAATATGCACACCTCGTTGTTCGTTATTCTGCACACAGATGAAATATAGTCTCTGCCATCAGAAGCGTTTAGGGTATTATGCTGTACTTACCAGACTTGCGAACGGGACGGATCGCAGTCACGGTATTTTCACCGTCGACGCGCTCATGGCCGTCATACGGCTCAATGCCGAAGCCGTAGCGAAGCCTTTTTCTTTACATGTATGAGTTATATCCAGTGAGTCTTCGGAGACCAGCCGTCGACGATCACAACAGCTTACTCTGTCGTTGAAAGTGTATTCTTCGTTTCGCACACGTAAGCGAAGGATCCGAGGCGTGTAGGCTGGCGGGTTTCACTAGCACGGGTACGGCCGTTCGATCGGGGAAAAACACAGGAGAGGCAGCTCGCTATGACTCCCGTCGGTTGAGGCTCGTAGTCGAGGAAGGTACACTGCGCGCGTTTGTACGCGAAAGCTTGTACGTGGAAGTCGTAGGAAGGCTGCTGCTATAGTTCTATCGAAAAACACTTCAAAAAGCGGCTGTTGTCTTCTTCAGTCATCCGCTCCCACCCCAGCTGCCATGTTTGCGGCTGCGAATGCGAGCGTCACATGGGTGTGGCAGGAGTGAAATTGCATTTTACTCTCTCATGCCGCAAGAGGTATGGACATTTCACTCCATCCGACGACGTTTTGCTAGAGTAGAACGATGCCCTCAAGAGTAGCTGGGTCGTTTCACTCCTGCGAAACCGGCTGCAGTTTTTAGAGTGTGCAAACTTTGACTGCTCAGGTCTAGAGAACAAGGGAGGACTGCATTGCTTTAAGGCAGTGAAGTTAGGGCCTCACTGAAGTGCACTCAACGTGAAAGCCAGATGAATGAGCTTAATCAGACGAATGTGCGTAACTTTGTACTATTTTAGTTTGTATCGCCTATTTATTTTATCACGACACTTGCTACCCTTTCATTGATGCTACAGAATTCTTCAGTGTTACCCGCCATGTCTTTCTGTATAAGCAGAGAAGCACGCCGTACTCGTGCTTCTCTGTCAGTCCTCTGTAGCAGAGAACGTTCCCTTCAATAAGTATCCTTCTCATGGTTTCCTAATTCAACTAAAGCCAATCATATCCTATTAATACCCCTTGATTCTTCTAGTAGTTCAGCTAGTCTGGCTTCACTTGAAAGAGATCGCGTGTTAAGAGTCGCTATGTTTAATTTCGAAAGACGGCCTGTGCGGGTCCAGAAAATTTTCACTCTTTTGTTCCCATACCCGTGTGGTCGCATCCGAGACTAGAAGCTCCATTGATGCCGTCGTAGGTCCAGGGTTTGGATGGTTTTGTCACTTGGGAGGTGTAGGCCATGGTGTTGCACTTGGGAGGCCGTTCCTCTTCTGGTGCTCAGGTGAGTTACGCTGATTTCCCATGGTGGTGGTGAGAGCTCGTATGCATCATTTATCCAAATGCTCCGTCTGCGGAGGGGTCTTTTAGGGGTGTTGCAGGTGTGGTTAAGTCAGGCGAGGGTATAAGTGTAAAGGGAAGCAAGGACAACGAAAGAAGCTACATCAGAAGCGTACAGAAAAGACAAAAGATACAGAAAAAGAGATTTGCGCTCGAGGATTCGAACTTGGGCCCCCTTGGTCTAACTAAAAAAGCATGGCAAGTCGTCAGGGTTGCCCGGTTGCCGATGTGTTTAAGAACAGATTCCTGCTCGCCCTCTCGCGATTTGTGGTGCGATGAATTTCAACATATCCGCGATGCAGCACTTTTGCTGATTCCAAATACCAGAATGGCATGGCTAATCGTCTCGACAGCGTCGTTTCCGACAGCGTCTGTTTCCGCCGTATTCGTCCCGCCATCATGCATAGTTTTGACAGCGCGCCTCTTTATCCCTTTTTTTCCCTCTACCGCGGCAAAGTCGTTGTCTCAGGGAGATAGAGAGAGGCGGGGCAGGGGGGTGGGGCGTAATCCAGGAAGTGGGAAAAGGACGCCTAGCAACCTAGCTCGCACTGACGGAAGCTCCGTGATAATAAGTTCTATGTCCGTTGATCGGCGTTACAGCCTGCGTCGCAATATGTTGAAACCAGTTGCCGAACTCTGGGGAGTGCTTGTCATGGCAAAAGTGCGCGACAGCTGCGTTTTGTGGTGTGGCGACGACGGCAAGCGCGAAGCGATCATGCAAAGGCGGGGATCCGTCAGCCGCTGAAAAAAATGACGACGACAAGCTGTCGCACGAGACGAGAAAAAAGAAAAAAAAACGCACGAAGAGTGGCACGCGGAGCGGGCTCGTGAGCCGCCATGCTGAGAGGAGGCTGGTGGCATTCGACCAGCGTGGACGTGCGATGCAAGCTATCCGCGACAAAGACGGTCGGGCATAGTCTAGTGACTCTAGCGCGCACCGAGTGTCAAGTTGCATTGTTCCTCTTGGCTCCAGCTACCTGTATTATGTCCCTCGAACGCCTGACGAGCCGCCCGTGCCACCAACAGCACAATCGGGTATAGACCCGAGTGCTGTGCCACGGCCTAAGGACCTCGTAGCCAGGTTCACGACTCGGTGGTGCCTCATCTCCATCGCTCCCTGCAGCACGGTCAGGCGTAGTCCCGGGTGCTGCCCTGCCTCTTCCGGCCACGAGAGCCTTGAGTACCGTGCCGGCTGCGGTACCTCGTCGTCTTCGCGAGCAGCATGGAGACACCAGGGTAGACGCAGCACCACTCGTCAACGGCCTACCGCGACGACCTCCGTCTCGCGCCGACGCTTTACCTGCGTGGACTTCTGCACCAGTCGACCAGCCTCGGCGAGGCAGTTCCGAGCTCTGACTTTACTCGCGTGTTAGTTTGCCTTCGTCTTTCTCTCTGTTCCAAAGCGTTGACTTATTTTTTCATTGATTGTTTCTCCGTGTCGATGTTTGTTGCTGTTTTTCTATAAGGCTTTCACAGAAATCAGCCTCGCCGTATTATCGAACACGTTGCCGTTGGCAGCCGCAACGCACGTTCGCCTAATTCCAGAGAACCTCATCACAGTGCTGCGGCCTTGTAGTTACAGAGAGAAGCAAAACTCCCCCTTTCATTTATGTTGCGATTACTACACTACAGCTAAAAACTACATATAATTTGCCCTATGCCTTCCTTGGCCTCACTGCGAATGGGATTCATTACAATGTGTCTAACAAACGAACAAGCCCTTATTTCCCTCTCGTTATACAGGTACACGAGCACCCCTGCACGCACACCTTTTCACACATGAGGGTCGACCCCTGTCAAGGCTTTGGCTGAGCGCGCAAACGTGTTACTTCTTTTACATTCTGAAACCAGTTTACAATGACCATTGTGATGGCGTTTATATTTTGTCACCAATCAGTGGTAACTGATGAGAATCATGTTCATGTGGTGGCCTGTACCGTGAACATAATCATTGCACTGATATTCTCGCTTGCCTCAGGCCATTGTTTCAGCATTCAGAGACCATTAGCTGGCTGCTGCAGTGAAAACGTCTAAATAATGGTAGCATTTACACCTACTGAGCTTTTCATTTACTGCGCAGAGAGCAGTGGTGCTTTTTGTGATTAAAAGCACAATGTTTTTCTAGAGCAATTATGGCTCCCCAGTTACATTTTGCCCCTTCTTTTTCCGACAGAAGTGGCATAATTAGAAGGAGCTTTCTCACTTGGTAGAGAGATCAACATTACTCAAGAGATCTGCGTGAGGAAACCCTAGAAAAGGATTGAAGAAAAAGACGCATCTCAGCTGCAGCACGAGATAGCATTGCTGCAGTGATTACAAAGTATCGGACAGAAATAAAGTGCCTGCATTTTCACAACGATCCATCGGCCAGCTGTCTTTGCTGAAACTGCGAAATATGTCAGACAGCGATGAAAGGGTTTGTTTAGAATTTCGAAGGGGGGGGGGGGGTTGTGTTGTTGCCCATCGTGTGACCAGTACATGGTGGTGTGTGGATACCATGTCAAGGGTTTATTTAGAATTTCGATGGGGGGGGGGGGGGGGGGGGTGTTGTTGCCCATCGTGTAACCAGTACATGGTGGTGTGTGGATACCATGTCATTGGTTATCTGAAGAACTTTCGGGGGGGGGGGGGGGTGAGGATTCAAATGGAGGAGGGTGTAGAAATCCCTCTATTCATGACATTCCAGTAGATGACACGCACACATTATGGGACAACTTCGAACAGTGCTGCGAGGACTAAAGGCCGTCAGATGTCACATGGGGGGTAATGTGTAGCTTTCCAAGCAAATTAAATTTAAGTAGGACGACCAAATGTTTTACATCTAATTTGGAGCAGTTGTAGGCATAGCGCTTAGCAAATGA
>JABSTT010000486.1:0-12332 GCA_013339685.2 Hyalomma asiaticum | reverse complement strand
GGTGGGCTAGCTGGCCTGGGGTCAAGATTTTGTCTGCTGCAGACCGAGGTGTCTTTGGCATATCTTTTTCGCACCAGCCGCCCGCGACACATCTTTCTACTGCACATTCGAGAACATGCGTCATGTGCCGGTGCATTTCTAGTTGTTGGGCAAACGTCAGCTAAGTAATTCAATGTTGTTATCGGCGTAAGGTGATACAAGAGAGCATTTTTTTACTTCAGAAGATTCGGCACATGGCACTAAAGTTGGCGCTGCGATGAACATTTGATCCTCACACGCTGAGTGTCTTGTGGCACATATTTGGAGACTGCGATTGAAAAACAATCGAGAACAGCAACAAAAACGGAATCGAAGCACGCATAGCCGGAGAAATACGGCGTACACAGCGGTGCACTGCTGCCACTACGTCTGTTTGGCGAATTATGTCCATTACCTTAAGGTGTTCACTTTGCTTTATCAGTGTCCAAAAACAAAATATTTGATAAGAAAAAGCAGAAAAAAGCACGCACAGCTAATTTATGGGGGCATCGGAGCCGTATTATTTTTCTCATTTCCGAGCGATGGGAGCGCCAAGCGTACGTTGTGGCTTTTGTTAAAAGCTTCAACGGAAACCGTGTAGCACCGACTCAGCTCCCTTGAGCTAATGTTCCTTCGAAGTCGCTATGCTCATTTACCTCAAAGGAGCTTTGGTATGCCCGTGTGACTGGGGTATTAGGGTATTAGTTTAGTAGAACAGGAAAAAAACGAAGGCTTGACATGTTCGTAAACAAAATGAGTAATATGCTTAACCCCGTAGTTTTCGTCGAGGCGGACGGGGCATCAGAACTTTAAAAGACACTTTTGTGAAGAAACATGGTTTGTATAGCCGAAACTCCTTAACCTTTTACCGTTTCGGCCGTTTACCCCTTATTTCACGTCATAGACTTAAGGGCCCCATTTCAAGGGTTTATGCCCACCCCGGTGCACCCAGTGATGTCATTTGTCGAAAGAGAAGTAGGCCCTTTGCAGCTGTATTTTAAACATAATTATAAATTCCGCCTTGAGCGCAACGCAATAGTATTTCGCTCACATTTTCACGGGAGCCGCCACGATTGATCGGCAGTTTGCTGACTAGGTCCAGAAAGCGTTCCACACCCCCTTCAAAACTGAACAACTAAACAAATAAATAATACATAACGCATAGCCACATTACATACGTGGGCAGCGTTCATAACTTGAGACAGAGTTGAAAACCCCACCGAGGTGCGAGTGCCCTTAATCTGCGTGTGATTAGGGTGACCTAGAATTTTTTTCATGTTTACATTAGGAAACAATTTGGCATTTTATTGATTCATACAGCCTATGGCATGACCACATGACCAGCTTAACTTATGGTAATCAGACATGCCCAACAAACTAAAAACAAATCATTGAATATTTTACCCATTTATTTGCTAAATGTTACAATAATAGTGTATTAATCATGTTTATAGATTGTACTGAGGACTACGCAGTAACCTCCGACAGAGTCGCACTGGGAACTTCCGCTACATGAACTTATGGCTGCCATGTTTTGAAGTTCTTCCGCTAATCCAATAATAATAGAATAGAAAACTTGAATATAACGCTGTGTCAACGCACGTTTCTCATCGAATGTGAAACGGTTTTGCAGTTCGGACTCTCCACCTTGCTGAAGAAGGAATTCCTTAATGTTGCTGTCTCTGTGAATGATGACACTCCAGTGGAAATATACAATGTATACGCCTTCAACGAAACTGCCAAGATCCTTCAGAATGCTAACCCGTAAGAATATAGTTCGTCAACGACGTTGTTCAATGCTACACATATTATACGCGTAAACATGAATCTGTGTGGATAATTCATAGACGTCTTGGTTTATGAGGTATTCCTCCGAAAACAAGCATTGCAGTTTTATTCTTACTGACTAAAATACCACGCCTTGCTTTTTGATAGCAGGGAAACACTAAAAAAAACATGTATGCGACGTTGCATGCAACACAGTGAAAATAGACCACGAATTTGCGTTTCCAAAGAGTGATGTATAAGACCTTAGTAAACGATGCATGCCGCACGTTTTGTGCAACACTTTCCCGAAATTTTCAACTCAGGATTTTCAGGAGTAGAAGAATGTTTCGTGATAAATTTCTCCCTTCGCCACCGCCTCCCTTTGTCGGCGTCAGGGCAGCGAATCTTTGGGCTCAGCCACGTGAGCTGGAAGCGACATAAAACTGTCGCCGTAAACGCCGGGCGAAGTCCCCAGTAAAAAGGCACGTCTTCTGTTAAGATATGTGAGTGGTGCAGCAAGCTCGGCATCTTTTTTTTTTTTTTTTTTGACGATATTGACGAGAATGGGAGCCTGGCCTAAGAAACTCGCGAACATCATTCGCAGAGTCCGGCGCGCGATAGCCTACGGCTCAAATTTTTACAGCGTAAGTTGTTGTGGGCTGTCGAGAATAGCCAACTTGGCGGCAATGTCATCCACTGCCGCCGGTGTCAGTAACAAGTATCAATTTTTAAATACGAAGCATTCTTTGACGAGCTCTGACCGTATTACCGAACACGAGCATCGAGGTGTCAAGCAAGCGCGCTACCACTAGGCTACGGTAGCCGGTGCTACACGGTACATAAAATAGTAAACTCGTTGCACCTGTAGTTGTAATGACGGCGCTTTTGTAATGTTATTTGCGCTTCTAATGTTTGATAAACGCTGCCATAGCAATGCATGTGTTCTGCTAACATTCGGTATGCTTTTATGCAACTTTACTCGATCCCATAGAAATAATTTTACGAGCGAAGGTTTTGATAGAACATCAACGCACAGTATAAAGCACTCATCTTCCATAGCTCAGACGTCTGTGCTTTAGACTAACGTGAGTTCCAAGGTTACGTCCTACCATGAGCTACAAATTAGTCAGAATGGTGCTACTGACGTTCGTGGTTAGCCCATGTTAAGCATACTCATGGGTGCATATCCATGCGCTTTGCTCAAATGCCTGCTCGCCACAGTTGGCTGAATGCTTAACAATTCATCATATGCAATTTCCTAGCTTACTGCTTCATTTCTGCACAGGCGGAGTGTTGTGGCCCGTGTGCTGTGCGATGTCAGTGCACGTTAAATAACCCCAGGTGGTCAAAATTCCCGCAGCTTTCCACTACAGCGTCTCATAATCACAGCTGGTTTTGGGACGTAAAACCCCAGAAATCAATCAAATCAAATTGGCACAAGCACGTAGAAGGATACACACACAGCGCTAACTTTCAACAACAATTTTTATTCTAGGAAACTGCGCTACTTTTACAGCGGCTGTTCTGTAAAGCACTTGTCTACTGACAGCAAATAAGGGGCACGTGCTTGAAAGAAACATAGCCGAAGACCGCGGGAATCAAAATTCATGTTTTAGGCATGCTCAAAAATGCACTTATTTACTGGACAGTAAGATACATGTCTTACAACACATGCATCCCCCAAATATGTTCATATCATGTTCGTTCCAAAAGAACAAACATGATATGGAGGGGTAGGGAACGAATTAGAAGAAAGAGGAACAGAGAAAAACAGGAACAACTACAGTAACAGCCTGTGTCGGCTTGTACCTTTACAAAGGGCATCATAACCTCCTCAACAGCGCATGAGGTCATGGGATGTTCCTCAGCCACTTAGTCCACAGACGAAAAATGCACTAATGTCGATGCACTAATGCGCTAATGTGTAAGATGCGTGCTCGCTAATGAAACCCGTAGCGTAAATCTTCCCTGAAAGCAGGTGCACTACATCAAGATGTAGGTTCTGAAGGCTGAGGAGCTCACTGGTGTAAGAGGCTGTCGTCGTTCAGAGGCCACAAAAGGAAACGTTTTCCGAGGACAATCTGTCGCCCTGCCTGCTGTCGCATTGTATTGCGTACATAAAGGAGACCGACAGAATGTTTATGCAAATTTTGCCATGCGTACGCAGTTATACGCTGACTTGTAAGTAAGCCTTGCGAAGATAAAGAGGAGGAAGGGTGAAGGAGCGTGCACAGCAATTCATTTCTGAGATTGTACAAGTCACAATCAACGTTCACTTATTCAAGGGTTATTCTTTTTAATTATTGATTTTTGCAATAGGTTCATTAAAACAATGAATCCCTGGGCGTGCCAAGAGCACTCAGCCCACTAACATTGTAAGCATGGGCAGGGTTGCATGTCCTCTCACTCTTCTCTCTCGGTCTTCTTTGTAATATTGTTAATATAAAAATTATTGTGATACGAAAAAGTTGCAACAGTATTTGAATACCGAACTAGGAGTAGGGGAAATTCTGTAAAGACCGAGCTCCAACTAAAGCATCTGTGTCTACATTTACATTTGAACAACATATGGATAAGCTATCCAGCGCAGCTATCCTTGTCTGCTATCCTTGCCTTCGGTCCTTGTTTGTGCGCGCTGTTTCACTATGACAGTATACGAACTCGCCCAACTTACTACTTTGATCCAGCGCAGCCCTTCCAGTACGAATATCGATGCAATCGGGGGTCGGGTCATTAGTGATATTAGGTTTTCGCCGAAAAGCATCTGGACGGCCGAACACCAAAACGATACGCCCAGGCTTTACTTTTACTTATATCGTCTTTAATGTTTATTTCCAGCATCACACTTTTCAACTACATAGGCGCACGGTTTGTGTACAGCTGGGTGGAGCATGCTAGTACTAAATTCGGAGCTGCCTCAACAAAAAAGTCAGAAAGGTGGGAGACGTGTGTTAATCTGGTGAATGTGGCCATGAAGGAAATAGTCGGCCACATCTTCGTGAAAAGCCTTGACGATGCAGTTAAAGCTGAGGTAAGTTTATATGAAACCTATCTGAATCTCTGTAATTTCAACGTTCGCGAATTGAGAATTTAATAATAGGGGATAACGGTCAAGCTTAAATAAAAGCATTCGTCAGAAGTACCATCACAGCCATGAAACTACCGCACGGCTTTCGGCGAGATATTGAAAACCTCCTGCTGTTAAAGGGCAATTGCGGAGGTTTTTTCGATATGTTCTGGTATTGATGTTTTGCAGTCGTACTGATAGTCCTGTAGCAGCCAAGGTAGTTCAGTTTGCTCAAAAACACATCTATAATTTTAAATAAGCGACTGAATGGCGTATTCAAACTGAAACCGAAACGGGTAGACGCTTCGTGCAGTGTATGCGATGACGTCACAGCCTTCCCGCCGTTTGAAATATCGAGCTTGTGCCAGAAAATTGAAAGTGGCGGTGGCATCCGACGGCCTACTGAGTTATGCCGGCTTTTCTGAGCTTGACAGCGACAATTTGAGGGCTGATTAAGGATCGCCGTTTTGCTTTTGACGGCCCGCAGTCTCGGGTAGGCAGCGTGAAGGTAATGATGTCAAAAGCACAGGGTGGCCCGTATGGAAATCCGCTAAAATTTTTGAGAATCATTTTCAGGAAACCTAAATTATTTGCAGCTGCCTGGCTTGGCATATATAATTACAGTACGGAGGAGAATATATATTAAAATTTCATTGAGATCAGTGGACACCGAAAAATCGCCGTTGTTGCCCTTTAAGTGACGTACCCCCATATGCACCGAAACCCTATTAAGTATATATTACAGTGAATATTTGTGTGTCCTACAATTTTGCCAATCAAAATAAAATGTGACATATAAATACGCTATTTTCGGGGTCATTCTCTTAGAGACAAAGAATTAGGTCTAGCTAGACGTTTGGCTTTCCTTGTTGGCATAACTCCAGGCATTTTAAGAAGTTTTTTCGATGCTATGATTACTGAGTTCCTAGTTTTCATGAACCAGAAATATACGCTGAAGTACGGTAGTTGGCTACTTTTTTATTGCAGTGCAATGCAAAAGCATATTACGCTGTCAGAGAAATTAAATGGAAAGTGAATTTCTGTGCCACTTATTCACCAGTTGCCGAAATCTGAGTCTCATGAACACGTAGTTACGTCGTGCACTGGACAGTATAGCGGCTGTTGCGTGCTCGTAAAGAAAGGGGACATGTGGTATATGTTAAGTATTGTCTTTGTTGACAGCTTTCTTCATGAACTTTAGCTACTTCATGATCTTGATGCGGTATAGAAAAGGCTTACAGTTTAATAATACTACCTCTATTCTAAGAAGCAAGCATGACAACAACATCACTCATAATCACGCTAATGGCGGCCATCAAGTGCATTGCTTAGGTACATCGATTCTTCTCTTGGCTTAACTAAGACAGCTGATAAAATAACAAATTGTGATTCCACACGAGCCGGGTAATCGACATATACAATGTGGCTACATAAAAAGACGTAGAATAACGGCTACAGGGGAGCATGCCTACGTTGAGAGAATCAGGCATTTCACTGGAAAGCAGCAGACCACGGTACGTTCGGGTCGTCATCGTTGTCGCCACCTGCTGGGCCCAGCAACGCTTGCTTTCTCTAAGTGACAGAGCTAAAGCACTGCACCGCTAACATTTATCGAATTGCTGTAAGAGTGTATAATCGAAACTACGCGATGGTAGCCAATATTAAATGCACTAGCAGTATTAAGTTCAGAAACCAACTGGACACCACAACCAGCCAGTGCTATTCAACACTAAGCATGATTAGCTACGACTGCCCAACACCGACAGTTAACAGTTATTTAGACCCTAGTTTACTGGAAGGCACAAAGGCGTTACGCGCAGGCGCTTCAGACATCGCTAATTGCTAAAGGCTTGGCATATATACTGTAAACGCACCTAGGAAACCGAAGTAAGTGTATCGAGTCAAGAAAGTAAGGAACAGAAGACTACTCGCAGAGGCCTTTGTCCTGCAGTGCACAGGAGATAGGTTGATGCAAGGGCTCGGATAATACCTTAGATTGCTGTAATAGATGTACTTTTGAGTATCTGCAATTTTGTGGCGGTGTGCATTTGAAAAACGCATTTGCGCCGCATCAGTGAGATACTTTTACGATCTATCGATAGTATCACAATGCTGTCCTGGGCACGAGTAGCCGGTTGCATTTTTCTCGGATATCAGCTGACGTGTTGACACTGGGGGAAAAGGTTTATTTATGCGAGGCGGAAGAAACGCGCGCCGGCTGTCTTCAAAACAGCGATGGCATCGAAGTGGTTCAAAAAGTTCGAGAACGGAAGTGTTTCGGTACCTAGGTGACCCTAAAAGAGGCATAGCCATACCGAAAAACTTCCCGGCCATGGATGTGTCACTTAACTGTTATAACACAAACTTTCTGCAATATGCAGCGCCACAGAGACTTTTCTCGCTCGCGAGTCTTGTGTCGACACCGAACTGAGGCGATCTAGAGGACATGTTATTTAAGAAGCTCTTGCTGCTGCTTAAGTGGAAATAATGCAAGAAACTATCAGAAAAAAAAGTGATCTTTCAGGTAAAATACACGATGACCTTATTATTTCGCATGTTCATTTAAATGGTCCCTCTAACAGTTGTGTTTAAATTGTGTCAGTGAGTATCCTGCTGCATTCGCAAAGTGTACGCACCATAATTTACGCGAAGAACCGTGTATATAGGCAGTTGCAGGCAAAAGAAAACCGTTTCCATTCTTCCCAAAAGTTATTTTTTATTATCAACTCGGTCGGTCGGCTAGATTCGCACTAGTCACAGCTGCGCACTAGCGACTGTGTTCACCGTAAGTACACCATGGACACTGCGTTTTTCTATGGATTCTGAGATCTGGTGCGCAATGTACTGCGGACGCTTAAATCTGCGCCTCCAAGTGCAACACGTATGCCCTGATAAAAAATGATCAGTCATGAGGGCAGTGGGTTCTATAGATAATCAAATCAGTCAAGAGAGTGACGCTGCGTACCCATGACACTGCCTAAGGGAAGGGGCGGTCGAAGACTCCTTCGGTTTGGTCGCCTAAGTCTTTAGAAATGCGCAAGTGTAGTTGTAAATTACACAGTTAACGTAATCCAAACAAGAAGAGAAGCTCACGGGAAGATGGATGCTTGAATCGATGAACAAATCGCAAAATACGATTTAGAACAGGGAATGTCGCAGGAGCCAACGTTTCGACAAGCGGACTTGTCTTCGTCAGGGCGGCAACTTCCTAGGCGATCTAGACTGTTGCCGCCCTGACGAAGACAAGTCCGCTTGTCGAAACGTTGGCTCCTGCGACATTCCCTGTTCGAAATCGTATTTTGTGATTTGTTCATCGACAGTTAACGTAAATCACTCATACTGGCAGGGCAATGATTAAAAGAACCCGCGCTACTTGCCCAGTGCGTTAATACAACATCGTCAAACCATTTCAAGGTCTCTTCAAATTTCTAGCAATACGCTTCAATCGCAAATTTAAGTGCGTTGTATCATTGACAACATTGTGCTACACTTATTAACTTTCATAGTCGGGCATCAGTATACCAAACAAAATAGGGAATATTGCAGTACCTGTAATCTTGTCTGTGCGTTCCTGTGGCTTTGTCGAGGGACACCTTTTACGACTTTTTGCAAAAGTGTAAACGAAATATCCCGTGACGACAAAAGAAGAATGTATGTCAGAGCAGGTATTGCAGGCTTCCGACACATGTATCGCCTTTCTGGGTATCTCACTTTTCTCGGAATATTTTCTGGGTAACTCTGGCAGTTCTTGCTGACGTTGATGAAGGGGACAACTCCCTAATTGTTTGAAGACCAATCAGGAGGACTGGCCCCCGGTAGTCCACGAAATGTGTCATTAGAACGTGTTCTCTGTCGTTTAAATAGCATGTTCTGCAACAAGCGTTCCAACAAAAAGCCACATATTTTTTACAGCTAGCACTACTTCTGAAGAAGCTCAAAAATACCTTCGAAAAGAAACTCGATCAGGTCGAATGGATGGACTGTGGAACAAAAAATGAAGCTAAAAAGAAGGTGAGTTTTTTACCCTTTCTGGGTTATCTTGCGTGATGCTGGATACCGATTGTTCTTATTAAGAAGGCTTTCTATGTTTCATGGGAAAGTTACCTTCGGAAAACGTGCCAGAGAACTGTAGAAAAAAATTCACAGCATATCGACGGAGTGAATGATGATGAGTAGGCGAAGCTCCGGATGTTCATCGTGGATCGTGCCGAGTTCCGGATTAACTTAGTTAACGCGCACGCTACGAATACTTATGGTTCAACTACGCACAAGTGAAATCTCCCACCGGCACTTCATTGCAAGTCAAGATCCAGTGCCTATATATATATATATGGGTGTCCGGTGAACAGTTCTCCAGCGCGAGCAGTCGGTATTTCTCAATCAAAAAATTCGCTAGAAGACGCTGCCTGCGCCAACGTTTTCTCCTTCTTTGCGAGCTGGTAGAGCGTTCATCGAAGAAAGAGAGTTTCCATAGTCAACGCGCGCCTTTCGCTCTCTCTCTCTCTGTCTCTCTCTCTCACAAGACAGCAGATGGAAGAGTGAGAGAGCTCGCGAGCCAGGAGGCACGCGCCGAGGGCGAGCTCGAGCCTCCCGGCGGCGCGAGGTGGCTACATACATACTACTACTACTACTACTACTACTACTACTACTACTACTACTACTACTACTACTACTACTGCTACTACTACTACAGAGGAGGGAACGACCCACACCCTAAGGAGCTTCGCCCCTAAAAAATTATTGAAGGTTTCAATAGCAGCGCAAGGACAGCGAAGCGGCGAAAGTGATGGGCACGGGGCTGGTACGGGTTTGACCCCGGCGAACCCGCATTTCGTCGTGGTCTGAGGCTTCGGGAAACATCTCGCGAAGCACTGCGAGGACCAGCGAAGCTTTTCAGAGTTTCGCACCAAGCTTAGCCTAAAGGCGTTAGCGTCGAACCACAAACGGTGGCAGACACGGCACTTGTGGCCTCAGCTTGGCGCTGTCCCACCCCTCTGCTGTACTACACTACACATTTCTTGCCCTTCGCCCTACACTTGCCCATTTCTTGCCCTACACTACACAGTACTTGCCCACTACACTCTTTCTTGCCCTTCTCACGATCGCTATAATGTAGCAGTGGGCTGAGTCCAAGAGTGTGAGTAGAGGGTCGAGGCCAGGAGTGGGTCGGCCTTTCATTCATGCGTACACAGTGGCATGAGACGTTATACACCACAGCCCCACTAATGCACGCGCAATACGATACCACAACTTGAAAACTCCCATTCAGTTCACTTATGCAGTCTTCGCGCCACTACTGCATAGGTGGCAGAATTTTTTTTTACTGTGAAGCATTTCTTAGCGAACTTCCGCGACTTCGAGCGTATCTATCTATCTATCTATCTATCTATCTATCTATCTATCTATCTATCTATCTATCTATCTATCTATCTATCTATCTATCTATCTATCTATCTAGCCGCCTACGATTTTGTGCTCTCCTGGCCGTTTCGCTAATGGGATGTTTACGAAAATTGGTACGCCACAACATGACTGCATGAAGAACATAAATCACAGGTAGTAACGTGAAAATCATGACATACATGTCATGAGCGGCATGACTTACGTGCCACGGTCTTGGTGCTCTCCTGGCCGTTTCATTAATGGGATGTATAAGAAAACCGGTATGCCACAACATGACTACATGACGAACATAAATGACAAGTTATAACATGAAAAGCATGACATGCATGTCATGAGCGGCATGATTTACATGCTACGCGTTTTGTTGATGGTATGTATACCGAAATTGTTATGGTACAACACGACTGCATGACTATCATAAATGACAGGTCATAACATCAAAATCATGACATGCATGTCATGAGCGGCATGATTTACATGCCATGGTCCTGGTGGTATACTGCCTTTTCGTTAATGAGATGCATACGAAAATTGGTATGGCACAACAAGAAAGAATGACGATCATAAATGGCAGGTCATAATGTGAAAATGGTGACATGCATATCATGAGCGGCATGATCTACATGCCACTCGTTTCGTTAATAGGATGTATACCAAAATTGCTATGATACCACACGACTGCACGACGAACGTAAATGACAGGCCATAACATCAGAATCATGACATGCGCATATGAGCGACATGGTTTACATGCCACAGTCTTGATGTTCTTGCAGCCGTTTCGTTAACTTCATGTGCACCAAACTTGGTATAGCGAGACAACAATGCAAAATCCATTTTACGTGCCTGATGCGTGCTTCGCATTTCCTTCATCCCCACTGCACATGGGATCTGCCAATTTTTTTCGTGCTACGTTTATTCAATGTGCGCTTCAGCATCCTGTTTTTTTTTTTTTTTGCATAACATTCGCATAAGAGGTATGAGGCTTTCGCCTTCATAAAATCACATGTGTCTTATACAGTCACCGAATATGAAGGTAGAAACTATGCGAGATTGATCTTTAACGTTCACCCCCACTGCCGGTTATTTTTATTTGATGTTTGACTGCCAGAGGTTCCGCCTTAAAGCACTTACGTCCCGGCTTCGACTACCACAGATTCAGGCTCTTGGCTCTACGTTGCTTGAGAGGTGGCGACGTACTGCTAACAACATTGCTCTACTAAATGGTTAAGTTTTTAATTGTCGTAAAGATAATTAATGAACAACAGGTAGATCGTTTACTCCTTGTTTCTATTTTTTTAAATATACTTGTTTGAAACGCCGCTTAAGCAAGGAAACGGCCATTGTGCGTTGAAGCCTGGGAAATGTTTAGCTCGAGGTTCCGCAACTGATTACTACAGCTGCGGGGTCATTGCTTGATATTCTTGCCAGATTGATCACATTAGCGATAGAACAGCTTCACTGTACCGATGGTTTTCACGGTGTGGGAATACGTTGGATTTTTTTTTTATTGGCAGGATCAGGCAAATGGCATTTCGGTGACCTTTTAAAGCGAAGCTTTGTACCTCTACCAGCCAACGGTTCTGTCGTGTCCGTCGTTGTAATCAAAAAACGATCCCGACGATCTCGCGCTCGCGCTCGGCGCGTGCCTCCCGGCGCGGTACCTCTCTCACTCTTCCATCTGCTGTCTTGTGAGAGAGAGAGCGAAAGGCGCACGTTGCCTATGGAAACGCTCTTTCATTGATGAACGCTCGACCAGCTCGCAAAGAAGGAGAACGCGCCCTTACCCGCGAGAGACGAGCTTGAGGCAGGCAGTGTCTTCTAGCGAGCTTCAAAACAAGCTTCAAAGTGATGAGCCAACATGATGTATGATAAGGGCTGTGGGCAAACAACGGAAACAGGCTCGGCGCGGTCCGTAAGATTAGATTGCTGCTGTTGCAAAGCTTATGCAGCTGCTTGAAAGAGGGTTGACGTCATTCGAAATCCTTCCAGCCTAGTAACTGCTTAGGTTCATTTCTAGACTACCCCACTATGGTTAGACCACGGAAAGTAAAGACGGCAGAAGAAGAGCGTGAAT
>JABSTT010000485.1:0-12274 GCA_013339685.2 Hyalomma asiaticum | reverse complement strand
CCGTGCATAGTGCAACGGCTGCCGAAGTAGCAGATTTTTTGTTAACAACATTGTACTTCGGCACGGCGCGCCCACCGTGGTTATTACTGATCGGGGCACAGCGTTCACTGCGGACTTAATGCAATGGTTGATGCGAATGACGCACACTGATCACAGGAAAACAACGGCGTACCACCCTCAGACGAATGGTCTGACTGAACGCCTCAACAGAACGCTAGCTGACATGCTTTCAATGTATGTGGACGTGGAACATCGGCGGTGGGATGAAATTTTGCCCTACATCACCTTTGCATATAACACCGCCGTTCAAGAAACGACACGAGTCCCACCATTTGAACTTGTCTTCGGCCGCACAGTAACCACTACATTGGATGCTATGTTGCCTCTGGACGCAGAAACCAACCACCCATTCGACTTGGACGATTTCCTGCAAAAAGCCGAGGAAGCACGACAGATGGCACGGTACCGAATACGCCGCCAACAACGCGTCGACTCCACCCGGTACAACGAGCGACGTAGTGAAGTGGATTACCAGCCCGGCGACAAAGTCTGGATATGGACCCCAGTTCGGCATCGTGGGCTCTCTGAAAAGCTTCTTTGCCGATACTTTGGACCTTACGAGGTACTCCGCCGTATCAGCGCCGTCACTTACGAAGTGAAATCCGCCGGTCACCAAAGCCCAAGGCGCCGCAACTCTACGGAGGTTGTGCACGTCGTCCGCATGAAACCCTACTATGAGAGGTAATGAAAACACAGCCGAACTGCCCAAGGGACTAAGCATCGGGACGATGCGTCTCAGGAGGGGGATAATGCCGTGACGACTTCAGTGTATTCAAGTATCCCGCCAACCACCCTTCTTCTTGGACAGTTGGCGCGACGTACCTAAGTGCAGTGCAGTGACAACAGGTGGCCTTCATCTCGGCACGAGCGACCAGCTGGGCCCGGCTTGCATGCGCCACGCGCGAGAGACTGAGGAATAACTGTTCGACGCTGGCATTAGAACGCGTCTCTCTTGCACTGCAAGTTGTGGGCACAGGTTCGCCCTTAATAAACTTCCTATTTTCTTAACCTCTGGTCATCAAGATCGCTACAATATATATATATATATATATATATATATATATATATATATATATATATATATATATATATATATATATATATATATATTGTCATGTGTAAGAGTAAAAAGCTCTTAGTGCTTAGGGCGCTCGCGCATGGAGCGCAGGACAAGAGAAGCAGAGGAAGAAGAGGCTAGGTTAGAACAGCCGGCCTGCAGCGAAGGCGCCGTGTCTGTCTCTCTTTCTTCATTACAATATATATAACTTTAAGTGCACCAACAATAAAGAAGAAAGAATCGAACAGACAGGGGCGAGTGCTTTCTAGTAACTCCTTTTATTTTCAAAGAAACGTTTTCGTAGGGACACGCAGATCTGCACATTCCAGGCAAGCAGATAACACCAATGACGCACGAATCAACGCTTGGGATGAAAATGCCACGGATCAGGACAAAAAGAAAGCTCATCATTCATCCTTCTGCCATATTGTCTGCAGGTACAAGTATGCCGCTTATGTCATCGTTTTTGGGGGAATTTTCCTTTTGTAAATGTTTCGTATGTGCACATTGCTGCTTTATCTTGAATGAGTCATGCTGATCCGTGGCATTCTTATTACAAATGTTGATCTATACGTCATTAAGGGGATGTTTGATTAGATTTGCGCAGGTGCATGTGTTCTTAAGCGAATGTTTCTTCTAAACTAAAAGTCGTTCTTAGAAAGCGTCCCTCTGTCTCCAATTCTTCGTCCTGCTGTGTTTGAGCGATGAAATTTTTTTCTTATTGAAGTATTCCTATGAGTTGTTATGATCGCGCTAATCATAAAGTATAAGCGCAGCTGACGTCGCACAAGCGCCTTCATCAAAACTGCTGCTGCACTATATTTATTTACAACATGCCGCAGCCTTGCTGTAGCGGTGCTTGCTTGGCACCTCCGAGGCTCGCGCTCGAGTCCTACCTCTTAAGGCTTGCTATTGGCTGTCCGGAAAGAACGGCGAATTCTACATTCCAGTCGCATGCTATCATAAACGTTATGCCTTGACTGTTGTTTAATGGTGTGATGTGATGTATCGAGCGAGAGGTGGGACACCTTGCAGGCCACTGCTCCCTCCGGGAAAATGAAAACTACGTCCCTGGCAGCACACCGCTACCACTTCGAACTCTTGCCAGCGTAACAGCCCGCACGAACTGTAAAGAGATGATTCAAAAAGAGGAACATATGAACCCGTCGCTGACGGTACCAGCAACATCGTCCCATAAGGACAGGCGTTTTGAAGGAGCATTTGCCTTGACACGCGAGTGTCGTTAGCGCATACCTGTGTGCATTCTACGTGAGGAACCGATTTAAATTTATTTTCTGCTGTTCAGTGCCGCATAGGATGCGGACCAGCATGAAAATATGTAGTTTCTTACGACTGGATCATGCAGTGCGCCATATACAAGTATCTCTGGCCACAAGACACCGCTGTCTCGGAGCTTCTCGCTGTCAGAAAAGAGAAAAACAAAGAGGAGAGTTGTCCTTTTGGTGTATTCAAGCTTTTTTTGATTGCACACACCAAACGTCTTTCATTGCTGGCCACTGGTTCGGAAACTGCTCGGAGCCGCCCTGCGCGTTGTATCGATTACGTTCCTAAAATGAAATACTTGAGCGTCGCGGTAGAATACACAACGTCAGCGGACACACTCGCTTATTTTCTCCGGGCTGGTAGTTTTCCCTGTTTACTGCAATGATCCACTGGGGGCAAAACTCAGCGTTCTTCGTTATGGTATGTGGATTTGTGCGGCCAGAAAAAGCGCACGAGCAGGGTTCCCGTGGTGCGTAGTGGTTGTCGCATGCAGAGCTTAACAATCTCTTCCTCTAGCGCTGGTTGTTCTGGCATCCATAAATGACACAGTAGCAAACTCCATCTTGTATGCAGAAGCAGCAGAATCGGGTACTTTTTCCGTGTCTGAGAGCTCATGCTTGCCCCGCTACGGTGGTCTAGTGGCTGTGGTACTCGGCTGCTGATCCGAGGGTCGCAGGATCGAATTCCCGCCGCGGCGGCTGCATTTCGATGGAGGCGAAATGTTGAGCCCCGTGTGCTGGGAGATGTCAGTGCACGTTAAAGAAACCCAGCTGGTCGAAATTTCCGGAGCCCTCCACTACGTCGTCTCTCGTAATCAAATCGCGGTTTTGGGACGTTAAACCCCAGAAATCAATCAGTCAACCGAGCCGATGCTTGCGGGAAATACATGCGCCTGAATAGGGCTTTGTTCGCCGTGAAAGCTCACCGTCGTCGACCTGTCGCGTCCCCTTGGATAGGGGACATGACACATGGTGTACAGAAGACATGACACCGGACCAGACCTCTGTAGGTGAAAATTGAGTGGTGGAATACTAGATCAAAATTTTGTAACAGCCACTTCAAGTTTACCAGTGGGATACCATTTATTCTGCTAAGCAAAGGAAAGACGCCAACATGCCTTAAAAGGGAGCTCAGGAATCTAAAAGTAAGGGATATTTGCGGAATCTAAACAGCAACAAAAGCTTTATGAAGCACTACGGACATTACCGGACCATCTTGCACTTCCCTATCACCCGATTTGATTAGTCATCTCGTTTAGCAATATGCTACGATGGCCTGGCGCGATCTGTCTTTCGCACTTTTGCTGCGTCTGCTTCCGATAGGTACAACTTAAATCACGCGTGCACTAGGAATACATTTAGCCCGCCGTAGCCAAAGAGTAGCCGTAGCTTCGGAAAAATCATTCTTGTGCGGTTCCATAGGGTCCTGTCGTATCCCACCTTGGAGAGAAAGTCCACATTTCAGCAGCCATTACTACCTTTGCAGAAAGCGCCCCGAGAAATCCCACGACAGAGCCACCTACGGGGTATTATTTGCAGGATTATGGCTGACACCTACTACTGCGCTGGCGTGTTCGTTGAGTGATGCAGACTTTAATATAGGGCTCTGTTTCATTGGTTTTCCCAAACAGGGCAATCTTAAACTTTCTTTAACAGCGCAAATTTTCTTGAACAGCGCATACATCTCCCTTGTGCATTGCTTGGGTGAAACAGTAACTGTTCTGTACCTTCTGAGTTATATTTTCACGCAGGACGCGTGTAAAGCACAAAGCCGAGCCAATTCAGCAAGTAATTTGCACAAATGATGCTTTATTTCTGGTAGTATCTCTATGCTAGAATATTGCTGTTTTGTTGGGCTTAGTTTTATATGTTTGCTCCACGTCAGACAGAAATGCGCACTGAAATACTCTGACGGGTTTTTACTGTCCTTAATGTAGGTAACTGCTTACTTCTACCTCAAATCTTCACATTCAAGGGCGAATAAGCATTCAATGCACTTCTTTTGTGTTCACGCTGGCACACACATGTATTAATTATATTAGTTTTATGCAATAATTACTTGATGACCCTGTGGCTTTGCTCTCAAAGACGAGATCGCACCAGATAAACTTGAAGGCTCTGTGTTATTCCTGTGTGCTAAGAATTCTAGCCCTGATGCCTAACAGTAGTTGAATCGGACTAACAAAAACTAGAAAATAGTTTTAAAAAGTGCGTACTATACAAATACGAGGCAACAATGAATATGTGGTAGAACCAACACTTGTTTTTAGGTGTAGTGCCGTGTACAATTTTGTGACATATATGTCTCCTGCAATTGCAGTCTTTCAAGCATGCACTCGATTATTGGCTTTACGGCTTCAACTACGACAGTCCACATACAAAAGGAAAGCAATGTGTGTACCTAAGGAAACAAGTTTTGACCGAAACACAGATGACCTACACCAGCAACTTCATAAAAAATGAGTCCTGGTAAGTCGTGTTACACGAAAAGCAGAAATAAGTGCAGGATTTGAACATGTCAGCGGGTAGGACTGCTTCTCACCCGCTCGCGGCACTTTTAGTGTCGTCTTGTAAAACTAACGCATCCAGTTGGCAGCTCGTAACAAATCTAGTTGAGGCCAGGGTAACCCACGGGCGTGGAAGGTGCGTTTCAGAGTCAAACACCCCCTCACCCCTCCCCCCGCCCCCGAAAGATTTCTGAGCGCTGTAAAAACGACTTTTATCCCCATTTTCGCACTTTTGTGCGCAGCACGTGATATTAACACTACCCTCCCCACCCCCCCCCCCCCCCCCCCACACACACACCCACGAACACCCACTTCAGCCCCCTCAAGTATACCCTGTAACACGCTCCGAAAGATATGTCGGGTTACGCCAGTACCGCGGTCTCTGGAATACTTTTCACGAGGGATTGACAATTCTGCCTCCGCCTTAAGAGCAGAGCTCGCTGCTTCAACCTATCTATTTGTAATATTAGTAGTAGTAGTAGTAAATTTATTTTATTTCTTGGAATACAAGAAAAGGATACAGCGGCAAAAGGCGTTTCATACGCCTGACAAAGGCCACTGCACCTATAGTTCGTTGTAGATACACATTTTCTCTTCTTTCCCTTTTTTTTTTTTGCAGATACAACAATCAACGACAAAACCCCGACATGTCATGTATCACATGCGCGCGGAATACAGTAATAAAAAAGCAACACGTTTATACACTTAACATAGTGCGGATACACTTGTCTTGCACATAAGAACAAAAGCTCGATGCATCGTATACCACAATGGAACAACACTTTCCGAACACTAGTGAACATGTTACAACCCAATTCTACCTACTCTTTTTATACAATATAGATTAGTGATGATAAGTTATTTCTTTTTTGGTCAAAATTTCGTTAACTTGTTTTTTAAATGTCCCTAGACTGTCGTCAAACTGCAAGACATTTTGGAATTCATTAACTAATCTCGTTGATTGGTATTGCAGCGTTTGTTTTCCATAATTTGTCCTCCCTATTGAAAATACGCTGGTCGCCCATCACCATAATCCACCATAACCACCATTAGCATGCTGGTTCTTGTGGTGGACATGGTGGTTGCATGGTGGGTGGTATTTCCTGCTTCATTAAATGTACACTTCATTGGCTGAACGCGCCCCATCCTCTTTTACACCTGCGCCCAGTTATGTTGCAGTTATGGCGACGCACATAAAGCATTAAATCACAACAGCCAACGAACACTCAAGGTTCCTTCTCTTAATCAGAGAAGACGCCTCCCTTGTACATTACTGTCGCTTTTCTGTGCTTTTATTTTTCTCCGCACAACAGTAAACAAATGTGCGGAGGTGCATGAGAGGCCTGGATGGGCTCAGCCAAATAAATGTGCATTCAGCGAGGCACATAACATCAATCACCACCTAACCACCATTTACACCATAAAAACCACCACTGAGTTGGTGGTTTTGGTGGATTATGGTGATGGGTGGCAAGCGGATTTTCAATATGGCTGGTTCTTGGTAAACGCTGTAAGTTTCTTCTATCAGGATAACGTTGGTCATTTTCTTTTTGTTTGTACCACTTGTTTTTGTGTACATTTTGAAGCAGTTTAAAATAATATATTTGGTTTGCCTTTAACATTTCATGTTTATGAAAGAGCACATATATGGAACATATATGGCGAAGGGCTAATTCTGTTTACTAGTGCTAAAATCTAGAACTCAAACTTTAATTGGACTTGTAACATACATGCATTCTCTAAGTCAATCATGTTGTAACCAAACATAAGTTCTATCCTGATGTATGATTGGTGGTTTCCATTCCTCAGCACCCTTACATTTGTCTTAACCTTGTCATCTCACTTGTAGTGCGTTGTCCTCAATCTTCTTGTCTATATATTTTGCGCTTTTAATTATTTTTGTTTTGTTTGTTTATATAAAGATATTACGCGCATTTTGCATTAATTGTCATGTGTATCTAATTAGCCTCGAATGCCAGAAAAACCATGCTATTATTGCATTTGTGTAAATATACTTGATGTTAACCACACCTCTGCTCCTAACATGTACATCGAAAATGTATAGTGAGTTGGACCGACAAGTAACCACACAGGCTAACGGTCCAAGTATTCGTTGTAACCATTTTCTTGTAATAATGTATTAAATAAACACACTCTTTTGATTTGAAATGCCTGCGAACTTCAAAGCGTAGCTGCGGTGGTGTTAGCCAAAACTAAGGCAATGCTTGGTAAAATCTCCATGTGAAATGCTCATTATTAATCTTGCATTGTAGTTATGACGTTGCACAGGAGTTACGGTGCTTAAATGTTAACCGCAATGACGTGGCTTCAAGCCGGATACTACGCAGCTGCAGTTCAACGCAAGGGAAGCGGTAGAATCCTGTCTATGTAAACGTACGTTAAAGAATCGCGGGTCGTTCTAATCTCCACAGCGCTACAATATGGCATTTCCGATGACCGTATCGTGGTTCTTGCAGGTAAAACCGCAGCAACTGTTTTGGTGGGATTGCGTCAGACGAGAGCGTGCTCATTGTGCAACTCGGAAGAATCGTACATTTAGATTACACTCCTTAAAATTTTTAATAAAGTGAAGGGAAATGACAAGAGCGCTCACGAACAAGTGAAAGCCTTTTTTTTCACAAATGATATAGAAACTCTATCGGGCACGCGCACCCGCTTCACGCGAGCGGCGTTACTTAGAGAAAACTAAGGCAAAAAATACTGCAGATCCTACTGATTGTGGTAATCAGTGGCGTACGAAGCATATGGAAAGAAATGCATATCACTAATTGTTTGGCATTCAGCAAAATGTTACGAGTAGCATCAAAGCCTTTGTGCAAAGTGTATGAGTGAATGTATGTCTAACGTGGTCTAACCAGGAACGGTCGACAGCAGCGCGGCGATTGAACGGTCGCTGATTGTACGACTTAATTGTGGCACTCACGTTAGTGCACGGCGCAGACGTAACGGCCGCACCTTCCTCTCAGCAGTAGTTAAAGGCACCCTATGATCTTGCTCCACCAAGCACAAGTTCACAACTTCGCATCATCCACAGACGAATCATCTCACGGAGCGCCTCAACGAATCAGAATTAACATGCTGTCGAAATACGTTACGGCTGACTAACCAAGAGTGGTATGTCCCTTCACCATATGTGACCTTCGCTAACGATTCATCGCGTCACGACGCCGCTGGTTATTCACTACTTTACCTCGTATACGGCCGACAGCCCGCGTTACCTTTGTACCCTGTGCTGCCCATGGTGACTGTATACGTCGGCGAAGCAATCGCCCGCGCCGTCCATGCCCACCAACTCTCCCGCAACCGTCTACAGGACTCTCAGGACCATCGAAGGCATCGTTATAATGGTCACCACAGACAAGTGCACTTTCCTCGCTGTTCATTGGTGCTTCTGTGGTCACCTACTCGCCGCGGGCGGCTTTCCCAGAAACTACTGTCATGTTACACTGCCCCTACCGTGTCGTTCGTCAGGTGACTGACGTCACGTGTGAGGTCGTCCCAGCCGATTCTACCACGTGATAGAGTTTACTTCGAGCGACATAGTTCACGTGGCTCGGCAGAAGCCTTATCACCCTCCGTCGACCGCACGTGTAGATTCAGAACCGCGACGGGGCTTGCGCCGCCCGGGGGTAATATGATACCAACCAGCGGGCTCAGCGCAGCTGCAAGAAGGAAGAGAAAGAGGACATCAGGGCCATTGCTGTTGTACCGATGCCATCTTGCCCGAACATTGTGCCCACTCGCTGTTCTTTGTAAATAGCGGTGTATGTCAACGACTCGTAAGATAACGAAGGAATACTAGACGGTCAAATTTCCCAAGCTTTTCACCACAGCATTCGTCATAATCGTAACGAGACTTCGTCGCGGAAGAGTACGCCTTATTCTGTAGTAGATAAATATGGTTTTTCACTTTACACAGCTTAATGCAAGCGTTCTCTACACGCTTGACCGCTGACATGAACAGTGCAATTGTAACTTACCTTTCGAATGGAATATGTTCTTTTCACCCGCTAACATATGTTTTTACTGACAGGGGCTCAATTCAGTATTACGGAACTTTCTTTTCCACTGAAGGAATTTCCAATGACAGTAGACCAATACAACGGGAGAAATATAACAGCATCAACGTCACTACACCGACAGGTAAAACTGATTTTGAGGCCTTCAGACTTGATAAAGCACCGCCTTTTATGCCCTGTGCCAATGAGGAAGAGAATTCATCAATGCATTTGGTAATTTCATTCACGCGCGGCTATGACACAATGCGCAAATGGCAAAATACCTTATAAAGGAGCGAACGCGTCTAATGTAAAACCGCGTAAAAACAGGGCACAATCTAGAGTTTTCTCTCGGCCGGTCTGGTTGTACTTTCATAGAATTTTGGAAATTTTAACAATGGTAATGTCAGAGAGTGTTACTTTCATAAGAGATCAAGCGACAAAGGAAAAAGAAAATGATGATTACCGGTTAGTGCGCCATGTAAGCACGTCATCTCTGTGTGTTTAACTGGAAGGACGGGCGTTAGTTCGCGGTTTGAAGAAAGCAAATAAACAACTTTTAGGTAGTTATATTCATAACATACCAAAACAAAGCACACAGAGATGACACATGTCATCTCTGTGTGCTTTAATTGGCATGACGTGAGTTAGTTCGCGGTTTCAAGACAGGAACTAAACTTTTAGGTAGTTATATACTTAACATACCAAAATAATAATACGGTGTGTGCGGTGAGTGCGGCATGTGCGCAGCATGGGTGCCTGCACATTCTTGGGTCGGAAATTTGCAGGTAATCCTGCTGCGCATGCGTACGTGTACAGGATTACATTTCTTAGTATTTGACAGCCATTTTAGTGTACATACAGAAAAATCATGTGACCTCTTTTAACAAGTGGACAGTGCGTTATTTATCGCGAAAAAACATATTCTAACAAGAAAGTGTTGTATGGCGTGGTACACCAACAAATCACCGACGTATTTTCTTCACGCAAGTGGATGTCTAAACAAAAAGAAACAGTCAGTAGACAAGAAAAAGTACCACCCGTTGAAATTCCAGCCCACAATCATGAAGTATGCGCCGATAGGAGCTTGAAGCTCTACCGATCACACCACCGACATTTTTTTAGTTCACAGTATTTATTTCAATCCGTAAAGAGAAATTCACGAATTGCGTATTTCTCTGTTACAATCACTTAGAGATAATACATCACTGGCACACAGGAGATACATCACATGGAGCAAACAAACCTTACATCTTCAATACACCCCTTTAGAATATGCAGTTAACTGATAACCTGTTCAAAGAAAGGTGTTTAGCAAGCAAAATTACTCTTAAGGTAGCATTACCTACTTTTCACTGCACTTTGGTTCACAGTGGTTGTACTTCCATCTAGGAACAGTACAGCAAAGCAGACTGTCGTGCTAATGCGCACTGCCAGTTTATAGAGGAGGTCCTGGCCGGTAGTGAGCGCTTGGGTAGTCTCAGCGCCTCGATCGGATCGGAGGTTAGTGGCGTGGTGGTGTCCTGCCGGCGCATTGCTTGGGCAAAGTCGAACCACAGGTGCTACAAAATTTGTCCTGGATGGTCCGCGGTGTTGCGACGCGCCCTGATAAATAAACGCAAGGACTACCACCGACAAACAAATTATTTCGTTATCTGCAGCGGACTTCGTGTTCATAAAACGATCGCCTGACAACCCGTTCTGTTTCGCCTGTAAGGTTTTGTTGTTTGCAGACGCTCCTGGTTTATGGTAGGTTTGCGCAGAGCTCTGGCGCGTATAAACGCAGTGTCTCAAGAGAAACGCGAGTCGTTGGAGGACTTTCCCTTATGAGAATTTGCCTAGGATCCCTGGGAAGTGTCGAGGTGCTGCTGATGTCTGCACCCAATGGGTCCACATGTCAAGAATTTCCAACCCATCTCCTCCCGTACCTGGATTCACCGGATTGCCAGTTATGCATTCCACAGCTTCGTGAAAACAGGTTTCACTTCCGTGTTATGCCAATTCCAATGAAAAAGGGATCATCATTTTTGAATATGTCTGTGTATCGCATCTGTCCAACAAACCTGGATATGTTACAACGGCCAACACGCATTGTAAACTGATGTAGTTCGTTTGTTACTGTCCCTCATATTCAAACTCAACTTAACGGAGGAACGCTTGAGTACTTCACACAAACACACAGAAATATTTCACAAACATATCGTGGAGCTGCTCGAACATATCTAGAATGATCACGGCCTCCGCAGCTTCAACCCACCACCAGAGTATCGTTGTCCTTTCTTCCAGGGCTAATCTGCGCTTCAGCGTGGTCGCTTCAACCTTGCAGTCGTTGCCACACCAAAAAGCAACACTGTCTCGCACTTTTCCTGTCACAGAGACAAAGATAGAAAAACGACAAGGATGGGCTGAAAAGTGCGGGGTTCACAGGAGGTAAATTTGGGCCCACGTTTGCCCTCGGCTCACTAATGGAAAGAAAGAAAGAAAGCTTGAAAGAGACAAAACAAAGTTTCTCTGCGATTAAGCATTGGAACATGAAGTTATTAGAAGCATATGATTGCGTTGTACCGATGCATGTGACTCAACCAGCTGTAGTCGAGACAAAAGGAACATGAAAGATGCACAAATAAATAAATAGATAAGCAGATCGGCAGAAATGAAACAAATTAGAGAGATAGCTTATATGGAGCAAGAAAAGTTAGTTGTTTACTCAAACAAAATCATTTCTTTTTTGCCTAACTTCACCATGAAATACCATAACCACGCCTAACTTTCAAATAGAGCACTACCGGTTTGCACTCACATTTATATTCTTGCTCTTAAGAAGAAAGAAATTCCGTGCTTTATACCCTTCTTAGGCGACTATTGGGATATTCTTTGCTTGTTTGTTTGCGCGTAACAATGCGTAGACCTTGGGTATCAGTGTTGGCCGTGTGCCCCGTCCGGATGGTCTAGTGGCTATGGTACTCGGCCGCTGATTCCAGGGTCGCAGGATCGTATCCCGGCCGCGGTGGCTGCATTTCGATTGAGGCTAAATGTTGAGGCCCGTGTGCTGTGCGATGTCAGTTCATGTTAAATAACGTCAAGTGGTCGAAATTTCCGGAGCCCTCCACTACGGCGTCGCTCATAATCAGATCGTGGTTCCGGGACGTTCAAAACCACAGATGAACCATCAGTGTTGGCGGTGCTGTGGGCTGCATTGTTTAGAGAGTTTACAAAAAAAGCAATGTGACAAAAAGATACATACAATTCTACGCCCTGAGCGGCTTAAGCTGTGAGCCATTCTTCCACGCCCTTGCTTTGTTTGCCTAAGAGAGAGCGTGAACCCACGAGCTGCATCCGGACGCCGGT
>JABSTT010000484.1:0-11318 GCA_013339685.2 Hyalomma asiaticum | reverse complement strand
GCATCTTAACGGCCTGCGACTTGCTCGTGCCGCTACTTCGTGCACGTTCAAAGCTGAAACGCGGTAGGCGTCGGCAGCAGTTCTACGCTTTCCACTACCACCTATTCAGCTCCTCCTCTCCCCCTCGCATCCGCTAAGCTGCGCGATGCTGTATTTAACCGGCCTTCATTGTTTTTTTTTTTTTGCTTACAACTACACGAAAGTGTCCTTGGACCTTGACTGACTTTGGTGGTATTGCGTCCCAAACCACGACATGATTATGACAGACGCAGTAGTGAAGGACTCCAAAATTTTCGACCACCTACATCGTGCATTACACGGACCTCAACATTTTGCCTCCATCGAAATGCAGGCCGCCGCGACCGGGATTCGATCCCGCGAATCGTATCACCAGCCGAGTGTCACCGCTACTATACCACCACGGCGGCTCATTTCCTTTCACTCTAGAGGTACACAGCGTAGCTGTACACCTTTCTCCTCTCTCTCTAATATATATATATATATATATATATATATATATATATATATATATATATATATATGGCTACAGCGCCTGCGTCATGCACATTAAAGGTAACTAACGTCATATGACTTACGTGCTCGGCACTGCCAAACGCACATCTCTTCCCATGGAAAGCACAGCTTGTATTTGCGAGGATCGTCCGTTTTATCACCTCCGGTGCACAAGCTTTTAAACCATCGCGATAACAGTACCATTCGGCTCCGGCGCTAGTAAATCGGTCCCCTTTGTATGGACGACATACATCGGAGGCAGGCGTGTACGCTGAAAAAAGATTCGATCAATGAGCGCCTCTCTCGTGTTTTCTCGTATTCGTGAGTGTCGAATCAGCGCTCATTATCTTCCTGAAAATGAGCTCGGGGTTCCATTCTAGAGTTCACGCTGCCCTAACTTTACGCGAACGACTTTATTAAGATGTAAGTAATATTCGTGAAGTATAGTTCCATTTGCAGATGATAAACATGCTATTTAAGGCAGGATCCTTCTGAGCCATTCTTAAAGGCCAGCTCCGGTGATCTTTTGGGGGTCGCTGGATCTCATAAAGTGCACTGGGTACGTTCCTTGACACATTTCCATCATTTGTGCAAGATTACACGGTCAAGATATGTGCAGATTGCTTGTAAATCAATTTTTACTGATTACTTAAAAGCGCCCATATGCTTGCTACAATTATTGACCACACGGTGTGTTCACGTGATTATCGGCAAAGTGGCAGAAGGGCACCCGTACCATACCATGGCCTTCGAGCTGTTCGCGCGCTAGCCAGCGTTCGCGACATTACCGCCAGGAGAAGAGCGCACGAGCTGTCGCATCATGAAAAAGGCGGATTGACTGATTTAACGTCAATTCAGGACTCGATTTCGTTTTCAGTTGCGTCCTTTTCTGCTCATCAAAATTAGTTTCGCATTTGCGAGACATTTCTACTATCATCAGTGTGACAGGAGCGCCTCTGGAACATAGATAGGATCACCTTTATTTGACATGGCCAGAAAATTGCCGGAGTTTGCCTTCAAGAACGCAAGCACTTGATTCATTGCGTGTCAGAGGTACCTGAACCGTTCATTGCAAACAAAGGCCAACCTGACACTTGCCAAACAAAAAATTGGCAGATCCCACGTGCAGTGGGAATCAAGGGAATGCGAAGCACGCATAGGGAACCTAAAATGGATTTGCATTGTTGTCTCGCTATACCGAGTTTGGTACATATGAAGTTAACGAAACGGCCGCAAGAGCACCAAGACTGTGGCATGTAAACCATGCCGCTCATACACGCATGCCATGGTTCTAACGTTATGACTTTTGTCATTTACGTTCGTCATGCAGTCGTGTTGTGCCATAGCAGTTTTGGTATACGTCCCTTTAAAGAAACGAGTGGCATGTAGACCATGCCGCTAATGACATGCACGTCACGATTTTCATGTAATGACCTGTCATTTATGATCGTCATGCAGTCATGTTGTGCCAAACCAATTTTCGTATAGGCTCCGTGCAGTCGAGTTTTCCATGTGCGACGATGGATGGATGGATGGATATTAGGAGCGTCCCCTTTATAACGGGGCGGTGGCCGGGCCACCAAGCTCTAGCTTTATTTCTTTTTCGTTTACAACCATTTCTTTTCCCGAATCACACATATTTTCACAACTAATTTTTTTCCTCGTCTATTTATTTTATCTATTATCGTTCTGCTGTGATGTAACAATCTTACCCGAACTACCTTGCGCTTTTGTTTGCTCCAAAGTTTTGCGCCGCCAATGCTCTAAGCGCCTTTTACTTATACCTATCGCCGGCATGTTCAGCTTTCCCCTGTTACTCCTGAAACCCATGGCCTCCTGTAGGGTAGTGTCCACAGCTACACCTGGGTGGACATCTGTACATTCAATCAAAATATGGTCTGTCGTTTCCCTAGCTTTTCCACAGCACGTACATGTATCCCCTTCTTTATTGAATTTCGCTCTGTAACTTCGGGTTCTCAGGCAACCGGACCTTGCCTCAATCAGTAAAGCGCTTCCTTTGAATTATCGTAAAATTTTCTCTCTTGATTTCGTCTTTCCCTTTTCGGTAGTTGTTCAATGCCGGTTTCTTCTCCATTCTTGCTATCCAATCCGAGTTCTCCGCCGCTCTGACCATGCTCTTGACGCTCTTTTTCGTCCCATCCGTTTCGTTACTGGATGTATACTTACTGGTAAGCTTCCTAGTTCTCATCCTCCATTGTGAATCAACGTTCTTCCTATACAAATACCTGAATACTTTCGCTGCCCATCTACTTTCTTTCATATTCCTTAATCTCTGTTCGTACCTAATTTTACTCTGAGCTTCCCTTCCCTCAAAGTCAGACCATCCCATATCCCCCTTAACAGCCTCATTTGTGGTCTTCCCATGGGCGCCCAGTGCGAGACGTCCGACCGTCCTCTGATTCACGTCCAGCCCTGATTGTACCTCTGACCTCATGCACACCACTGAGTTTCCGAATGTAAGTGCTGACACCATTACACCTTTCCACAAACCTCGAATTACCTCGTACCTGTTGTAACCCCACAGCGCTCTATGCTTCATTATTGCGGAGTTCCTCTTTCCTTTAACTCTCATAGCTTTTTCTTGTACTTCCATGTATCTATTGCCATCATTTATCCATATCCCGAGGTATTTGTACTCTCGTACTCTGGGTATCTCCTCGCCCTGTATTGATATGGTCTGATCGTTGCTGTCATTGAATATCATCCAGCCGCATTTTGTCACACTAAATTTTAGCCCTAAATCTTCACTTTCCCGACCACATATACTAACCAGACCCTGCAAATCCGTTCGACTGTCTGCGAATAGCGGGCGGAGGCTTTTATTTTATGTTCTTTTTCTTACGCCTCAGCCTAACTTTCGTCTGCGAATAGCACAATATCGTCTGCATAAAACAACCCGGGGAGCTTTTGTTCTATCACTATACCTGCCTGTCTGTACGACAGCTTAAAACCAATATTGCTCATCTCCAATGCTTTCTCCATTCTCCTCATGTAAAGCATGAATAATAGTGGGGACAACGGGCATCTCTGCCTCAACCCTTTACCTATATCGACGGCCTCCATTGTACCATTACTCGCCATACCTTCCCATTCCACACATACTGTATTTCCACTGTATATTTCCTTTAAGAGCTCTATACAGTCATCCCCTATACCAGCCTCTTTCATTATGTCCCATAAAATATTCTGATTCACATTGTCATACGCACCTTTAATATTCACAAATGCCAAATGTAGAGGTCTGTTCTCTTTTCCGGCTATTTCTATACACTGCGTAAGCGCAAAAAGGTTATCATCTAATCTCCTGTCGATTCGAAATCCATTTTGGAGTTCGCCAAAAGTGCCATTAAGCTCTGTCCATATCTGCATTTTCAATTTAATTGCCTGCATCGCCAACCTGTAGAGTACTGATGTAATGGTCAGTGGTCTATAGGAGCGAATGTTATTTTTCTCTCCCTTGCCCTTATAAATGAACTTCATCCTACTTTGACGCCAACTGTCCGGTATTCGCCTGTCCTTTAACCTTTTTTCAATTGCTTTTAATAGGGCTTCTTTGCTGTTTCTTCCCAGCTCATTTATTACAGTAATGCTAACCCCATCTAATCCTGTGGCTGTTCGTTTGAGAATCATTTCCTCCGCCTTCTTCCAAGTGAAATTTTCCAGAACTAGTTCTTCCATTTGGTCTCCCTTGCTACTGTTACACGTCTTAAAGGGAGCCTCGTCATGCTTCTTAAAGGAATCGGCTGTTGAGTTTCGAATATAAGTCAATGCGTCGTACCCCTCCAATTTATTTGGAGAGGTACGACGCATTGGAGGGGTACGACATCAGCGCCATAATACGCTACCTGGCGGAGAGAAGAAGCAAAATTCGGCAGACTGTGACAGGAAAATACGCGAACGCGATGCGCACCTCCAACTCTATAGCAGAACCGACCGCCCGTCCTACCTTGTTTCGTTTCTTTCTTTTGAGACGCGCGCTCCAAACTTGCGGCAAACTGTTCCAAAGGGCGACGCCGCGAGCGTTCGTGTGGTTCGCAGCACGCCCGGAAAGCAGCGAAGAAACGCGCGCGTCGCTGTCGCCTCGGTTTCCACCGTGCGCGCGCGTCTCATACATGCGACCCAAGCGGCCAATTTCAGCGATACTGAGCCGTCCGACAAGAGCTACGTAGCGTCCTCTGGTCAGTAGACGGAGCCCATACATCCCATTAACGAAACGGCAGTATAGCGCCAGGTCCATGGGATGTAAAGCATGCCTGTCATGACACGCGTGTCATGATTATAATGTTATGACCTGCCATTTACGTTCGTCATGCTGTCGTGTTGCGCCATAGCAATTTTGGTATACGTCCCATTAACGAAACGCCTGGCATGTAAATCATGCCGCCCATGACATGCATGTTATGCTTTTCATGTTATGACGTGTCATTTATGTCCGTCATGCAGTCATATTGTTGCATACCGATTTTCCTACACATCCCACTAACGAAACGGCCAAGAGAGCACCAAGACCGTCGCGTGAAAATCATGTCACTCATGACATGCATGTCATGATTTTCGTGTTATGACCTGTCATTTGTGTTGTGATGCAGTCATGTTGTGGTATGACAATTTTCGTGTACATTCCATTAACGAAACGCGTGGCATGTAAATCATGTCGCCCATGACATGTATATCATGATTTTTATGTTGTGACCTGTCAGTCATGTTCGCTGTGCAGTCATGTTGTTGCGTACCAATTTTCGTATACATCCCATTAACGAAACGGCCACGAGAGCACCAAGACCGTCGCATGAAAATCATGTCGCTCATGACATGCATGTCATGATTTTCGTGTTATGACCTGTCATTTGTGTTGTGATGCAGTCATGTTGTGGTATGACAATTTGCGTATACGTCCCATTAACGAAACGCGTGGCATGTAAATCACGTCATTCATGACATGATTGTCATGATATGACCAGTCATTTATGTTCGCCATGCAGTCATATTGTGGCATACCAAATTTGTATACATACCATTAACGAGACGACCAGGAGAGCACAAAGACTGACGTGTAAATCATGCCGCTCATGACACGCATGTCATGATTTTCATGTTATGACCTGCCATTTATGTTCGTCAGGCAGTCATGTTGTGCCATACCAATTTTCGCATACGTCCCATCAGCGAAAAGGCCAGGACAGCAGTAAGACCGTGGCATGTACATCATGCCGCTCATGACATGCATGTCATGTTTGTCATGTTATAACCTGTCATTTATGTTCGTCATGTAGTCATGATGTGGCATACCAATTTTCGTAAAAATCCGATTAGCGAAACGGCCAAGAGAGCACAAAATCGTAGGCGGCTAGATAGATAGATAGATAGATAGATAGATAGATAGATAGATAGATAGATAGATAGATAGATAGATAGATAGATAGATAGATAGATAGATAGATAGATAGATAGATAGATAGATAGATAGATACGCTCAAACTCGCCGAAGTTCGCTAAGAAATGCTTCGCATTTAAAAGTACTGTATTCAAAAACAGTTCTTAGCCATTCCACTCAGTGAAGGTGGATGACTAGTAAAGATGAGCACACGGCACAAAGGTCATGTTATATGGGGGCCAATTTGGCATCGAAGGCCGCGAGTCCAAAACCATCGTATCAAAACAACGCACAGCTCCTAAACGTGAGCGCTGTTGCCGAAAAACAAGCTGCACCCACTAGTGTCCGCATCCACTACCGCTGTACTCTAGCGCTGGACCCTCGTGCTACACCTACTAGTTTCCTTCTCTTCGCTACACAATGTTTTCTTATCCTCTCGCCAGAAAAACATCTTCCCAATTGCTTTCTGTTGCCATGAAGCCAGCGCATGCCCACGTAGAGCGTATACATATTTCGCCATCTCGAAGGGTCTGAGGAAACTAGATATTTCGCGCCCGGACGCCACGAAACCCCGGAGGTTAGTCATGCACAACTTCGCCGCAATGCTAAATTTTTATTGACGAAATATCCTAAGCCTGCGAGCCAAACCAATCGAACTTCCGTATATAACGTTGCCGCTGTGTGATAGCTCCTCCTTATAGCACGGAGTGACACTTGTCATAACTCGAATCTGGGGATGCGTTCTGCTGCACCTATTTCCCCTCCTTGTAGCTCTATATAGAGTTACTGTATCTTTATGTACCAAGCACGTATTCCTAATTCTAATAGACCGGTTTTTGTCAGTTTTCAAACATATCAGTGAAGACAAGTACAGAGACACGTCCATGTATCCATCTTCATAATTTCTGTCATACCTGATTTAGCACTGCAATGTGCATGCGCTAATGTTTGGGCCTTAAAGGACCACAATAAAGTTTTTCATCCATCCACCCATCCACACACGCCTGCGAAGAAATCACAGCGCCGTAGTATACTCACCAGAGGTTGCGGTGAATTGCGCAGCGACGAAGTAAAACACAAATATCATCACCTTGTATAAGTCCAAGCTATACTTGCGATTGCACTGCGCTTCTAACATCTCGCCAAGTACCCTAGTCGCCACGTATCAGCAGTAGCAGGCGATGAGGGCTACCCAGTGGACTATACGTCAAAGCTCATTCAGAGGCAGTGAGTACTTATCACCAAGTTGCATTATTAATGAAATATATCCAGGGCTGGTGCAGGTATAGGTTTTTACTTACGTCTATATCAAATAGTATCAAACAAAAATTTCAGTGACATTGACAGGCCATGCTCTTTATACGTAAAAGAAAAAAAAAAGCTCAAGACGACTCGAGGTCCTAGGTCATCCGTCATCTCGACTTTTCCAGCGGCAGTGGCTGCAGTTAGCGGCCACATTTGTCGATCACATGAGGTGCTTGTGAGGTTAATTCGCCCTTCCATTCTCATCAATGCAGATTGAAAGTACTGCTTGAACTCCCCCAGAGGAGGCAACGAACTCGCGAAATAACTGGGCCTAGCGCCGTCCACAGACAAGGCTCTGTGTGTGTCAGCCAAGCCTCGCCACACCTCCTGATAGAGAACATTCCTTTAAGGGGTTGTAGAAGGTGAGATGGATCACCCTGGTTCTAGCTTTGTATCTCAGCCACGGTGCGATATTTTAATATCATAGATATATCGCTTGTTCGATTTTTATCACAAGAAAGAAAAAAGAACAACGCACTCACTCGTCACGCACTTTAATATAGGGTTTTAATTCATACTCTTTTTTATATTATAACTTAAACAGCTTTTAGAATTTTTTAGGTTAGGAACATTTTCCAGGAATTTAAGCACGATATCAGAAATCTTCAGAGTAATCGGCCGGGTATTCTTCTTCATAAAACGTATACCAAGTTATCAAGTTCCAAAAAATTTCTAAGAGAAGTGAACTTGAAAAAAAAAATGCCGCCCGCATCTTCCCACGGGGGGAACTTGAGTAAATGCGTCGCAGAGTGGTGGGGGTATCGCGTGAATGTTGCGTAATTGGGTATGGTTGGGGAATGCTTAATTGTTATTTCGTCTTTATTATTCTTATTTATTGAATGAAGAAGAAGCGAAGGCAAGGAGTGTAAAGTTAAAGTGTGTCTTTATTGCTTGGTGCCGTCGTTGTATTGGACGGAGGGGATGACTGCTTTGTGGTCGCTAAAGTGCACTGTCAAGGGATCTTTGAGGAGCGGTCGTGCGATTGCGTAACTGGTGAAGACGAGGTCAATGCAACTGCCGTGGATGGTGGTAGGCTGGTTGCCGTTGTCGACGTTGTTGTTGGACACGCAGTACAGCCCGTGTCGAGTGCACATGTAGTCGACTAACCAATCGTCCTTGCGTATGTCGGCGTTGAAGTCTCCGACGAGCACGAAGGGGTCAGACTTTCGCAAACGCGCGTACACGCTGTCCATTGCACGGTCGACGTACTCGGTGACCGTGCAATGCCGCTTATGGGGGCATTGCACGGTCAAGCAAAGCGTCAAGTCAAGCGAAAGCCAAGTAAAGACGCCCTTGACTGAATTCCGAACACGCGCTCCGCCGCTTATATACGCACCGCCCGCATTCGAGGAAGAGGAGTACGGGGAAGAGGTCCGCACCCCCACTGCGCATGCTCGGCTTGCTGAACGCCCGGTGGGCCGGCACGAGACGAGCCGAGCATGCGCAGTAGGGGTGTGGACGGCGCCGCCGAAGCGCGACATCGTGCCACTAAGAAATGCTCCGCATTTAAAACGCACCTTTATGTTTATTTGCACATGCATTATTTGCACATGCACATGCATTACAATAGTTCAATGAGCATCAGCACGGTACACGCGCTTTTTGTTTTCTTGGTATCCACCACGAAGCACCCCTGGCTGTACGCCTGCACAGAATGCGAATCGCCTGATGCCAAGTGCCGGCAAAATAGCTATTCATGCTTTATTGTTGTCGTTATAGTGTCCCATGCCATTTCAGACGAGAAGTCTGAACGTGTCTATACAAACAAATTTCTTTTGAGCAGCAGCGCCACATCAGCTGATCCATTGACTCACTGCTGTTCTCGGTCCGGCCCTGAGGGCACTTTCTTCGAAGGATCGCAACGAAAAGGCCTGAAAAGCTGCGTTGACTGTTTTCAGTACAACTGCCGGCCCTGTTAAATAGGGTACGGTTGTAGTATCTACAACGTGATGATGCTTTCCTTGGTCACAGTCAGTGGCTTGGCTTTTTAAAGCGAAGCTTTGTACCTCTACCAGCCAAGGGTTCTGTCGTGTCCGTCGTTGTAAGCAAAAAACGATCCCGACGAACCGCTCGCGCTCGCGCTCGCGAGGTAGCGCTCGCGCTCGGCGCGTGCCTCCCTGCGCGCTACCTCTCTCACTCTTCCATCTGCTGTCTTGTGAGAGAGAGACAGAGAGAGAGAGCGAAAGGCGCGCGTTGCCTATGGAAACGCTCTTTCTTCGATGAACGCTCGACCAGCCCGCAAAGAAGGAGAACGCGCCCTTACCCGCGAGAGACGAGCTTGTGGCAGACAGCGTCTTCTAGCGAGCTTCAAAACAAGCTTCAAAGTGATGAGCCAACATGATGGATGATAAGGGCTGCGGGCAAACAACGGAAACAGGCTTGGCGCGGTCCGTAAGATTAGATTGCAGCTGTTGCAAAGCTTATGCAGCTGCTAAATGAGGGTTGACGTCATTCGAAACCCTTCCAGCCTAGTAACTGCTTCGGTTCATTTCTAGACTACCCCACTATGGGTAGACCACGGAAAGTAAAGACGGCAGAAGAAGAGCGTGAATATAAGGCTCGGCGGAAAGAACAAAATCGTCTCGCTCAACAGCGTCGCAGGCAAAACCCAGCAGCTCTCGCCGTCACCGTGAGGGTGGCGTAAAAAGCTTCGCTTTCCAACCACCTTCACAGGATGGATTGGCGGGCAATTTTTTTTTTGTCAGCGGTTAACTTATAAAAATAGATGGCTGGTTGGTTTGTACTTTCAAGCCTTGTCGCAATCCACCGAGGGGGATCGGCCATAAACCGAGATTGTTTTGAAAAGGATGACTAATAGACAAGTCGAAAAAAAGAGGCCATAATATGAATTTAGTCATTAAATTAAGGTTAAAAGAATAATTCCCTGCAACGCTTGAAATTACAGAAAAATAATAAAAAGAGAAAGAATAGCTGGTTGCTTCAAAAACTTTTTCTTCCTCCTCCTCGTTGTAACTGTTCTTGTCATAATGAAGCACAATACGCTACAACATAACATTATATGTTATGTGGGGTTTAACGTCCCAAAACCAGCTCTGATTTAGTTCCATTATAGAAACATAACATTATAGAAACACACTGGATTATTGTCACAACAAAAATGAAGTTACACTTCAGTGCGCTGCAAAAGCATCTTTGGTGGAGGCATTTGCAATCAAAACTTATGAAAGTGGCAGATATTGAACACACTTAACTAGTACAGCCATGTTTATTATAAGGAAGCGCACGCAGGCAGAAAAAAAAATTGCCCAACAACAGCATGTAAACAGACCCTCGCGTCTGTAGTTTTTAAATACCGGGTATCTACCGCCATTTTTCAGTGGCTTCCTACGTTCCTGAGAGCTCGCCACAGCAGTGTCGTGTCCCGCACAGTGTGCGTTATTTCTGAAACATGAAATAGAAAGATTGATATTGTTGTCGCCAATGTACCATACCATACACCCTTAACTTTCTGTCTGTCTTCATTGTTCATAACGCGTGTGTCAACAATGATGTTTGGTGTTCCCATTTATCATCTAGCTTTTCTTGTTCTTTTGTTTTTTTAAGGATAAGATTCTCACTTTTTTATTCTTAGGCATCTCTTCGCGCACGGTTGTCGACACGAGCTTGATTCCTTGGCTCACATATTTCGCTCACATGTTCACAGCGGCCTCAACAATTATTCGACACCGTTTTGAATATGTTCAAAAAGGAGTTGTAGGGTCCTTTTAACAGAAGCTATTTGAAGCTATTCGGGTGGTGAATCTCGAAAATACCGTTGCCACGCCATCTTTGAAAATAAATTTACAAAAAGAGAGCGCGAAGGCTGAGTGACGAGAGAAACTAGTTCAAGCGCAGGAAATCGAAAGCGTGATCAAAAAGTGAGCCAGCGTGTCTTCGTTGCCACTATCGGACAAACTAAAACGATTTCTAGAGTTGTCGCTTCAGAAGTTTTCAAAGCGCGTTGTAATTACTGTGCTGGAGACGTGTCTGTACGCTGAAATGCATGTTTCCATTTCCGTGACATTTGGCATTACATTGTGCGCGTTGTTCATTCGTGCAGTCCTTTGTGTAATCAAACTGACATTTTGTATGTTCACCCTAATCA
>JABSTT010000483.1:0-11184 GCA_013339685.2 Hyalomma asiaticum | reverse complement strand
TTTGGCATTACATTGTGCGCGTTGTCATTCGTGCAGTCCTTTGTGTAATCAAACTGACATTTTGTATGTTCACCCTAATCAGACAACAAGAGAGACGTAGACACCGTAGGGGTCCACCACACCACCGCAGTCGTCGTCCGGATCGTTCATGCAGCTTGAAGGCTGCACCAAATGCGTTTTCCGACGCAAGAACCGCCCGGTTATCACAAAACCTCCCCACGCGGAGAATACGGTCGAAATATGTGATCTACAGTGACGTCAAAATTTGGAGGGAGTAGGTGATGTTGAACAACAGAACAAGGAACCATGCAAGACGACGACGTCGGCACCTCGTTTGTCCTTTTATTCTTTCGTCTTTGCCTTGCTTGTTTGCGATGGGGTTCAACGTGAACTGTAGTGGGCCAGTTTATTTATATTCTAGGACATCACGGCAGACTGCGCTGCAAGCGCAGTCTGCCATTCTGACCTAACTACGTTAAGTATCGGGTCACCTTCCTGCATTTTCTTTCGTGTTCCTCTTACGGTGAGCAGCGTCTCTCTCTTATTTTTCTTAGGATTGTTGAATGTAATACGCCAGTACTACCGTTTATAGAAGCCTAATAGCGTCACGCCAACGTGGGGGTAAGAAATGTCTTTGCAGTGAACAGAGCACGCGCTTAGAAATGTCATATCGTCCTTCAAGAGGGGCCATCCGAAAATAACGGCCTTGAAATGCCAACAGCGCGTCTTTACACGGAGGCATACGGTATAATGTATATCGCCGGGGTGAACTGTTACCGAAACAGACTACCAAGTGATCAAATAATGATTGATCAAATAATGATTCACAGGTGCTTTTTTGTTGTACGATTACAACAAAGAAGGGTCAGGAAAAGGATACAGTAAACTGCCTAGCGGTCGATTAAATGTAACGTTTGAAATGGCTCTACAGAACAGGTTGGGTGTTTTTTTTTTTTTTTTGCCATCTTTTCCATGACACATCTTCAATTCTCTCATGTGTTTCTATGAAGATTTCCGTAAATTTCTGCCAAAGGCGGAAATAGCGTTCACAGGGGCCGCGACAAAAGAGCGTATCTTGATACAGACAATGCCTGCAAAGGCAAGAAGACAAGCGCATTAGGGCGCTTTGCCTCGTACATGGCCAGGCTCATCGAGTAATGAAACACATCCTGAAATCCCCCCCCCCCCCCCTTCTTATTCTCATTCCCGCCACCTATACCTCCCTCTTACATCTCTATTCTCGTTCACCTACAGGCAGCTAATGTCTCTACAACTACGCACTACGACTACGAAACAAAAACAAAAGAAGAAGGGCGTTACCATGTATTTGCCGGGTCTGTAATACCGAGGCGCCCTATAGACCAAATTATTGGTAATATCGTCCTGAAACAAAGAGAAGCAAAAAACAGCCAGAAACCAAACATCAAAACAAGGAAGAAATAACAAATGATGTGTACGCGTCCCGATCCTCTTAATTAAAAACAATCGCGCCAAGCTGGCTCCCCTACGTTATTAGGAAAGAAAATGAGAATAACGAAAACGACATTTGCACCAGCAGGTGCTGGCCTTCGGGTAAAATACATAGTTTTTTTTACTTCCATGTCTGCGACAACCCATAATAACGATCGATCTTTAATTAAAACACAGTAATCGCACATGACATTCCGCATATAAAGACAAGGCGTTAAAGACGAAAACACCAGGACGCGTGCAGAGATGAAACTAACCAACAGCTTTCTAACAACATTTGATTTAAAGAAAGTAATAAATAAAGTCTTCGACGCTGTTAAGTTCTGGATCGCAGACTTCTTCATAACTCGACATGGTCACGCGCAGAGAGGAAGAGAAGAAAAAAAAAAACGCCATTGATCTTTTTTCTTTCGGTTCCCAAACCATGGCTCATACTAACCAGAGAAATTTTTAATTAGTGCGAGAACGGGAGAAACTCTATAGTTCAGACATTTTAACGACTAACGGCGGCTTGTTCTCGATGATTAAAAAGGCCTTTGTTCATGAAATTTCTTTCGGACGTAGAGAGTTCCCTAAAACTGCAAAGCATAAATATTGCTTCCTTAAATATTTATCGACAAGTACCAGAAGAATGCCTCATTTGGAGACGCCACGCCACATGTCGCGCGTCCCGATCTTTTCTTTTTTATTTTTTGGTTCATTAGACGGTTTTACACCTTTAGTCACACGTAAACGCACGAAAAGAAAATAGTACACTAGTGATTATCGACGAATAAAGTAAACAAAAGTTTTCAAATCTACTTGGCCGTCGGTGTGCGGCATTTCATAGCAAGCAGTTAGAATACTACTAAGGTCTGAAGTGACACGGGTGTCTCCTCCGCACCACACGACCAAACAACGTCGCAAAAACGCCCGGGATCGGACCACTGCCTCGTGAGTTCTCTGAGGTACATCTACGCTGCCTTCGAGTTGGGTAGAACACTGACCCAAATGGAGTAATATCCTAGGAATGCAGAATTTATTCACTGATTTCTGTTTATTTCTACCTTCGAAAGCCTCCTTTCAGATTTAATTATTTTCGTAAAAGAATTATAAATATAGAGAGGCGCATTCTTATCAGTGAATGTATTTAGGTAATGCTTGCTCTTAGGTTGCGAAAATTGTCGCATTAAACAGAACGGCTCCCAGATATATCTGTGACTTGCACAGCGGCCGTGTAGATGTTTAAGAGTAACTTATGAAGAGTAACTTAGTTTAAGAGTAACTTAGAGTAACCCTATGCATAGCGATGATTGCAGGATTTAATGACAGAAAGGGCGTCTACTTTTACTAAACACTCAATCTTGTACACCGCGCCCGTGAAGTGTACACGCCAACCTATGGAAAGGCAGCGTTTATTTTCCTACGCATGCGCAGGTAGGGTTCGGACACACTTCTTTTCCACGGAACTACAGCCTTACAGTTTATGGTCAGCGTTGGCGCTGTCGGGCTCTTATCTCTTCAGTGAGTGTCAGCACAACTTACCTTCCTTCTTCGATAGATTCCTACTGCTTAGTTTAACATACTGACGTGGTAAAGGCGGATACTGATACTTCCTGAGTTTCGGTTACCATCGCATCCTACTTAAGCTGTAAGTTGTTACAGAATCCAACATCTCGACCTTCTACCAAAAGTTGAACCAAACCAGCTCGTTCCTAACACGCGCAGTCTACCAGACTAAATTTACCAATCAGCAAAAACGAGTGACCAGCGCCTACTGAGAAAAGCGCTGCGAAAAGAGCCTTGGGAAACAAACAAATAAACAAAAAGAAAGTGCGCGTCGAACACCCGAGGCTCGTGCCGCAGTGCGCAGGATGAGACGAAGCGGTAGTGGCGTACCGGAAGCTGAGCAAAGTCGGCAGCCACTCGGCGCTTCCGGAGTTCCTCTAGTCTCTCGAGAACGTCCTGGAAGTGCGTCCTCAGTTCTTCCGCGTAGCGCCTCGCGAGACCGTCAAGGTCTCCGCGACTGCCGTCCTGCAGGGGCGGAAGAAGAAGAGAGACGAGAGGAAGTTAGTTCCCCGAAACAAGACTCTTCAGTCAAGGAGGGACAAAATAAACCATACAACAAGAACAAACTAAAGCAACAACGTTAAATCATGCCGACTGCCAAATGTAGACACACTCGAATGACTGAGCCGCACTCGTTTCTGAAACACGACTCTTGCCTTAGAGAAGAAGAGAAAGCCTCCGGCGCCCCGATCCGGGAGCTCGTAGAAACATTAAATAATGTCGGCTGAAAGAAGGCACCAGACCAGGCTTCACGTACACTGGGGCAGCCCAGGGAACACAGTCTACTTAAATTATAATAGTCTCAATATTGGCCCAATAATGGCGTTTATACTAGTGGGGCCGATGCTAGTACATGTGGTTACTAGTCGGAAATAAAGAATCAGCACGGAGGTGTGACGAGTAAAGAAACAAGTCGAAAAAAAAAAAGCAAAGATATCTGAAGAATTCTATCCTTTGGTTGTCGGAAAAAACTCCCATACTCACACAGAGGACGCAGAACAGGAGCAGCGTAAGCTAGAGTTTGTTGCGAGCTCTGTCAATCTTTCCTCTCAGTCTTACTTTATTTCTGCTGTCCAGTTTCTGCAGTCTTTATTCATGGGCTGTGAAACACGTACACGACCTGCTACAGAGTTAAACCCGCGACCGCAGCGCAGTGAAAACTAGATGAGTAACTTTGACCACACAAGAAAGGAGAACAATCTAGTACACATTAACACCGCGCAACGCAATCCAAAGAACAGCACACCCACGTAAAAAAAAAAAAAAAAATGAGCCGCACCCGTGTAAAAGCAGCATCACCACTGCGGCCTGCATCGTAGGTTCGCCGCGCCTGCAGAGTCATCTTTCCCACAGTAAGAGGCTTTCAGAGGAGAAGCCCAACGCGAAGGAGGCTAGCCACGCGCGTCCAACACGAACACATCGCCCCAAATTCTTTCTTCGCTTAAGTCTTTTCTTTCGCAATTATTTTCGCGGCTCCTCCTTTCCCATTCTCTCACTCGCCTTCGTGCGTTTCCTCGCCTTCCTCGAACGCGTCGCCGGCGGCATTTTGAGGAGCTACTTTGAAGGCTCCGAGAAGTTCGGACCTGCCAGAGGCTCTCCTACTGCGCAACACAATTACGGTTTGCTTCGGCCACCCGATCGCCGCAGTATACAAAGTAAATAAACAATAAAAAAGAACTTTCGAAGCAGCGCGTAGGCATTAAGCTTTCCGTATAGCAGCAGTGTGAGAGAGGGAGCCGCCAAATGAAGGACTGCTTCGCTCGTAGAATAGGTGAAAGAGTGCTTGCAAAAGAAAGAAAGAAAGAAAGAAAGAAAGAAAGAAAGAAAGAAAGAAAGAAAGAAAGAAAGAAAGAAAGAAAGAAAGAAAGAAAGAAAGAAAGAAAGAAAAATTACAGGCAACAACTCGAAGGAGAAGTACAGGCTGAACAAATTCTTTTCCCTCCAAATGAACTACGCGCGTAGGAGATCGAGAAAGAAGCACAGAGCGGTCGTTTCTCGGTTCATTCTAAATCCCAGAAAAGCCGCCACGACGAAGAAGGAGAAGGGGCGACGGGAAACAGAAGAAGACGGAATGCGGGGGTAAAACCAAAGATAGAAGAAGAATAAGGAGACAGTCGATCTACTGTCTCAAGAGAAGTGTTCTCTCCTTGAGAGAAATCGTTGACCGAGCATTACCTCTCCCTACTTTTTTTTTTCTTACCCCGCGTGCGGATAACTCCAGCACGGGGTTTCGTGCACCCCTTTTATACGTGAGCGTGGTTATAAATTTCAATTTCCCGCCGTCCCCAATGCACTTCTTTCCATTCTCCATAAACCTCCTCCTCCCCCCCCCCCTCTCCCGCCGCCGCCTTCCCCTCCACTTAGGCGTCGTTTCTTTCCGGAGTAAATTCACGCAGGAGAGAAAGGCAGGCACGGCGGACATTGAAGGGAGGCTGACGTTTACGCTACAAAGGAAAGTGGGCCAAGAGGAAACGGGAGAGGGAAGGATAGAAATTGGTACGACGTTAGGGCACTCAGTTTCTCTCTCGCTCCCTCATTCAATTTTTCAACCGCCTCTGTCGTTTCCTCTGAGCTTGAGAGGAGATCCTTAAAGTATAACAGATGTCTCTGTGAGTCTATCTACTCTCCCATTCTCAACGAAGAAGTCCTTCGGAGTTTCATAAGCGAGCTAAAACTACAGTCTTGGTCTGTAATGAAGGACTCTGTGCTTTTCAGTGATGCACCCACGCGGCATTCATTCATTCATTCATTCATTCATTCATTCATTCATTCATTCATTCATTCATTCATTCATTCATTCAATTGGGGCGAAAGTGGAAATACTGAAAAATAATGCATCCCCGACCTTCTTCACTCAAAGTAAGTTGCCTGACGACGAAATGATGGTTCAAGGCTATGGAACACACTATACATAGTCGGCCACGGTGGTCTAGTGGTTACGGTGCATTACTGCCGACCCCGGAGGATGCGGATTCGATTCCGGCCGCGGCGGTCGCATTTTAGACGAAGCCTGAAATGGCAGAGCGGGGACCCGCCTAGTGTGCGGAGTGAGTGTAAGAAAAAAAGAACAAAAAACAACCACAACAACAAAAAAAAAAAACAGGTGGTCGAAATTTCCGGGGGCATCGAACATTGCATGCCTCATAGTCATATCGTGGCTTTGGCACGCGAAACTCCGTCAATTACATACATACATACATACATACATACATACATACATACATACATACATACATACATACATACATACATACATACATACATACATACATACATACATACATACATACATACATACATTTTGTGCAATGCTAAACACATCTGAAGTTTGCTGCTTTGATGAGTATATATAATGAAACAAAAAAAAAAACGATACGTGGCGTCAGTGCACGTGGTGTCTTTTTCATCTTCGTTTGTCCCTGGTTCTAGGGCAGTTAAAAACTATGCCAAGATGCGAAGCCGTTCAGCCAACTATCCAAGTTCAACCAACTATCCCAACTGGGTGCCACAGTTGGGCGCGGACAAAGGACAACAGGAAGGACACGCCCATTAGAGATATGCAGGCTCTTCGCAAGTTCACACCGGACGTCCGTTATACGGCCTGCGCTTCATATCAAAGTGGGAAGGAGACACAGGTGCAGGGACAGCTAGATTGAGCGGCGCAAGCGAGTAAATCCGAAACGAAAACAACGTGGGGCAGTTACATGGCGCACAGCCGGCAAGCTCCCGGTCGTCCCAAGAACCACGCGTGCGCGCTGCTGTGGCGCATCGATTGTAGCGACTCGTGTAAGGCCCACTGATAAGTGAAAGGTACCATAACTTTTCCTCCCACCCCCACCCTAACACCCCCTCTTCTCTCCATACATCTCTCTTCGTCCACATAGGAGCCCTATACACTCTATTCTCCTCCGCCACGGCCGGGATCTTTTCTTCCCGGCGTACAACGACGGATGGCAAAGAATCATTACTCCCGCAGCGCGACAACAACAACGAATGATCAGCAAGGAAGGAGCTGGAAGAGCTTGCGAACGTCCGGTATAGAACGTTGGGGAACAGAGAGGGTAGTAAAGGCAGAGGGGGAAAGAAGTTCCCAGAACGCGAGACTTATAAGCACAAGACGGGCAAACTGCAACGGGTGTCGAACGACACGCTAAGAAAGACGCCTAGAAGCAAGGGAGAGGAGAGAGAAAGAGTGCGAGCGGGAGGGTGGGGAGACGTTGATATATGACGGCAATATGTCAGTGCCCGCAGCCACCACACTTTCCGTCCTCACACCGTTGCAATCCTTCAGCGCGAGCGAGAAGACGGGGTACACCCTCTCCTCCCGCGATGCCTGCCGGCATCCACCATCGTACGGCCGTTCCGGTGACGTTCGGAGATCGCGCGCGAGAAAGAGCGAATTTCGCTATACCGAGAGCCAGCCTCCTCCTCCTACTACTCCACATTCTTCTTCTTCATCGTGGCTACTTTTTCTTTGCCCTTCTTTCTCTTCTTCTTCTTCACTATATTTATCGCCGCCTTCCGCTTTCGTGTGCGCGACAGCGGCCTGTGATGGAGGTTGCCACTGGGGGCGATGCTGCTGCTGCTGCCAGAGGCAGCAGCCACAACGTTCTCAACGTCTCACGCTAAAGTCTTACTTCCTTTTCCTTTTTTTCTTCAATGCTTTGAGCACTTTCCTATCGTCGCTTTCGCCACGTGTGGCTTCTCCCGTTGCGGTCTCAATCATCGTCAAAAGCGAACCGCGCCGCTTCACTAGAGAGCACGGCCTCGCCACGATGAGGAGAAGGCACAAGGTGCGAAACACCGTCTCCCCAATTAAAGCGACACAAGGAACAGCTAGAGGAAACTGCGGAGGTAGCGGAAGCGCCGATGCGCAGGTGACACGATCAGACATTGGAATGAGATGGATTCGTAGGGGTTCGTACCTCGGCATTAAGGGAATTTGTTGATGACAACTTGCCGGTTAACAGTAGAGCAGACGGACGTCCACGCGAAGTGTGCTTGAAACTGGCGCACACTGACACGCAAATGGAACAGTGGTTGACGCCGAACGTTGGCTTATATTACGAATGAGTGGTTCGATTGAACCGTTCGAAGGAAAAGTTTAGAAGCAAAGAGAACGCTTCGTTCGTAACGCCTTTCAGTGCTCACAATCTCTGCTGCATACCGACGGCCACTGGGTAACTGACTGAGATAAATTAGAGCAAGTACTCAGAGACAAGCGACACAAGACAGGAAAAGAACAGCTGCAGCTGCTGTACTCAAAACTGTTTAATAGCAGTAAAAATGCTTGCATATAAAACCAGTAATAGCTGCGCATAAACCTAAAAGCAAAACGCGTTCATCAGACGCGGTTGCGCAAGAACTCAGATCGGGGTCGTGTAAAGCGATAGACGGATCACTTATATAGGTTGTAATCAAGGTTGTAATACATCTTTGATGTTTTTGATTAAAAAAAAAAGAAAAAGGGGGGAGCCTTCTAGAGAAAGTGCAGAAGAAGCGAGTCTAATTAGTTCTAGAAGAACAAGCTTAGCTTATTTCAGCCTGTTATTTCAAGGCCGACTATCCCAACAATCCATAATTCCAGAATACGCCGCTGCTGTAGTCGGGCTTGTCTTCGAGCTGGGTGCATTTGTATGAACCCGTCGATGTCACTGACTTGCCACGGTAGCGGCCGCAATGCAAGTTCCCGTTCTTGAAGTGGAGCTGTCGATTTCCCTCGACCGATCCGCACAACAGCGTCGTACGTGATCGATATTAAGATACCGAAAGAAAACTGCAATCGCAGATGTAAGGCAGGGCGAGTCGCTAAAGCGTTATGTACCTAAAACGAAGTAAAAGCATGGCAGGCAACCTTGAAGCTGCGCAAATCTGCCCAAACAAGATCCCCACATTCCTACACTGCACACATCCGGAACCTCTTGAAAAAACCTATCGATAATGGCTGAGCAACAGAGTACGGTAAAGCCGTCGGTATGCAGGGCGGGTGAGTCACTAGTGAGAAAAAACGGACAAGGATAAGAGACGTCGAAAACATCTCGAAAAAGAACTGACCCAGTGTACACAGACTGCCAATCTCGTGAATCACGCAGCACTCCAGCAGATTCGCTCGTCGCCGTCTAGCTCTTACCTTCGTTATCTCTCATTCACTTCTTTCTCATCTTCACGCCCGCATCGTGTTAACAGGAAAAGCGAACATATCAGTGACAAGACGGGAAGCTCTCGACAGCCCAGGGTTTCCAATCTCGCTTGCATGTCACACAATCGCTGCCGCCTCCACCGTTTTCGTAACGCAAAAAGCACTACACCTGTCCATTGCGTCACGCAAGCCAAACCGCAAAGACGCGGTAAACGCCCGTAAATAAAGATCTGTAAACGTCCATACTCATGCCCGTCGATGGCTCCGAATGAAACTGCAACACTCGTCAGTTTATTTTCAGTACTGTCCACACAGAAGAGATACGATAACACACAAGGGCCGCTCTCACCGACGAACCCTTTCGCTATCGCCTCAGCGCCAATATATGAGCAATCCCCGTTTCGCAATGCCGGCCGGATACATCCCCTTGTCAGCGAGCCGTCGGCCCGCGTACACAACGCAGAAAAAAGCTCAAGGCGTCTCTCGCACGGGTAACGTGGACGAGAACACGTCCGGCTGTCTGCGAATTTCGAGAGCGCCAAGCGAAACAAAGAAATGCAGCGCGCCGCCACCACCACCGAACTGCACGATACCATATATATATATATATATATATATATATATATATATATATATATATATATATATATATATATATATATATATATATATATATATATATATATAATGACGTGTGCTCCTGGACACTGTTGCAATCTAACGCACGCACTATAGTATAATACTGGCGACATCTGGTCGTCGCTTTACCTCACTCTCAGGCCTGTCTCTATAACTGGCTCGTGCATTTTCTTTATTTTCTTCTTTTATTCCGGCGCGTTCAACCGGTTGCAACACAAGCCCGACTTGACGACGGGGCTCGCAAAGTGAATGAGACCTGACGGCGGCCTGTGGCATTCTCGTATACTCCCGATTTTCTCTCTTACTCTTCATATGTTGTTCTTGTTTTCTCTCTCTCTCTCTCTCTCTCTCTCTCTTCGCACCACGTCTATCGTGGCTGCTACGTAGCCGCGCAGCCTCGTTGCAGCTGTCCGCCTTCTTGTACGCCGTCGTTTTGCCGAAAGGCATCCCTGTGGCGCGTTTATCACGCGAGAGACGAATACATTACGACGCGCCATACGCGGACGCCAGGATGTTGCAGCCAACGGGATGGCAGGAGGCAATGCGCGCACGAATGCCCGGCGCCTCCATGCGCGAAAAGAAAACCTCGGTCTTCTACGCGGCTCTGAGGCGGTGTATACGTCAAGCTCGTGGTTTCCAAAACAGCATGCAGACCCCCCACCGACACACACACATAAACAAACAAACAAACAAACAAACAAACAAACAAACAAACAAACAAACAAACAAACAAGCAAGCAAGCAAGCAAACAAACAAACAAACAAACAAACAAACACACTTTCTTGTGTTGCTAATAAACAAGCTCTGCGTGTTTGTGTCGGATGTCGAGGGCATAAAAGTGGCGCAAGCAATCTCAATTCCGCAAATGCCCACACGTCCACTCCGTTCCTCTTCCTTTTGATTGATTGATTAATTTATTGAGGGCAGAGAGGTAGAGCTAGACATATACATAGCGTGCAGCATGCAATAAACATGACCGTTAGCTGTCATATCGGCGTACACATGTGGTCAACGCAAGAAACCTTTCAGGTTGTACTTTAAGAACAAGAAAAAGAATCTCGTGTCTTTCGTTCCTTACGCCCGATATTTATTTATTTGTTATTTATTTATGATTTATTTATTTATTATTTATTTATTACTTATTTATGTGGCACCTTTCATCACTGTGGGCTTTCAGGTATACAGAGGGCATACAAAATACAGAGACTTCATTTCAAGAAAGAACAAGAAGAGAGCGAAAATCTGGAGTAAAGCAAACCATATCGGTGACAACAAAAAGGCCGTGAATGATCTGTGCAAAAAAGGAAATAAGCATACATGTTCAAAACAAATAAGGAAAGGACAATGAGAAAGTTATATCTATGAACACAGCAGCATGAAAGGCACC
>JABSTT010000482.1:0-11050 GCA_013339685.2 Hyalomma asiaticum | reverse complement strand
AAAGCTGTTACCCCCTCAGCGGATCGTTCTACGCTACGGCAATACATTTTTCTCATATTGGGAAGTGGTTTTCCTTTCCTTCAGGAGTCGAAGTGGCTTTGACTAAGCATGCCCGTCTCTGTGACAGATATTTCTGAACTTGTACTTAAAGCGTTTATGACAAGGTTTTCCCTTTTGTAGGACCAGTTTTATTATCACACTTTTGTTATGTTCTTTCAATATTGTACTGGCACATGCTTTCGGAGGATTCTTTTTTTTTCGCTTCTCGTTAAAAACGTGCTCGAATGGCTACCGTGACTTGATTTTGCGTTTCTAAATTAGAACGGCAGTGCATACTTGAGGTTTCAGTTAATTTTAGTTTATTTTGCAGTTATTGTTACATGAAAAAATGTCTTGCGTGAATTCTGTTCGAAATGTGATGAGAAAAATTTTGTTGTGTTGTCTGTGCATAGAGAAATTAAAATGATAGGTGTGCCTCAAAAATCAATACTACGCTTCTTGAACGAAGCTCTTTACCAGTACTTGTTTACTGGTGCAGTAAACAAATATCAGAGGTGTTTGCGCTCATCGCCCTCGAAGGTGAAGAACTTTTCGGGAGAGCGGCTTGTGTGATAGCCTCAACAGGCGTTGCACAGTTGCATTTATATTTCCCGTCCAGATAGCCAGCAACGGTCGCAGCCGCTTCTTCCAAACAAAATCGCAGAGGTGGCTCGTGCGCTCAAGGGTGTTGAACCACACCGTAATGCTGAACAGGTTACAGAATGTGAGAGGAGGGCTGAATGAGGAAGTTTGCAGAGGTTTCCACTTCTTCGCGAACTTCTTCGTGCTTCATCACCTCACTGGCAAAATTTCATGTCAGCTTGCAAATTTGTACGATCTCGTCCATATAGAATTTTTCCTTTATAAATTTTTTGCTGTGAACTCGTAAATGCCACCGCAAGGATTTGGGTCTTGCATGAGAACCTTGCAAGCTGACAGGTCAACTGCAAATAATAAAATGAAGCCAAAGCAAAGTATGAATCAAAACTGCTATGTAACAGGAGTATGCAGGATATTTCAATTGCTTACATCGCTCAGATAAGCAAATTCAACATCTAAATTCCTTAAAACAGCTAAAGCGGTAATTATGATAAATTATTTTGTCTTCGCCGATGTCGTTGTTTTGAACAAGGAGCGTTTTTGACTTCGAACATTATGACAAATATAGTGAAAAATTGCAGTTCACCTTATACGGGGCAGAGCTTCGTAATTATTATTGTATTGTGCTGAAGCGCATGCCGGCTACGTATAATGTGTTCTATTGTAATGATCTAGGTTGTTACACGCAGGAATTAGGCATTCGATAATTACGAGCAGCGCATATCTTCTGGCTCTAGTAAAGAGATTCAATTCGAGTCTCAGCAAAGAAATGTTTATCAACTAAGAAGCGGCTCATAGAAAGCAGGGAAGTGCATACCTCCTTAGCGTTTGTACTGAAAAATCTATATTAGGCGTATCGCCTTCAGTCAACACAGCGGCCTGCACTTTATCAACTCAACTTCCTGTAACACAATTACTGCAACACCCTGCAATACTTGAAGAGACGTAATTGGTCTGTAGTACCTTCCGACTTCCTCTTATTAGTGATGCGACGCCTATTTCACCTGTTGTGTGCCCGACATACTTCTGAATTGTGGCACGACAAGGCAACTTAAACAGGCCTCTCGTGCTGATGTGCTAGTAACCTTTGTTGGAGCAAGCTTTCCAAAGCAGGTACTCCCTCAGAATTGATTCACTGTACTCTGGCTTCTTTGAAACAAAAATTCGACACTTGGTTCTTGACAAACTGGCCGGTTTTATTGCCTGCGTCGGCTGATTTCAGCAAATTAAAAAAAGACGCTATTTCATTGCTGCTTTCGAAAGGTGTCAGCCGTTCACGCGCTGTATCATACTTGCTTTGCAGTGTCTGTAATGATTGCTTGAGACGAGATATTTTCTTCTTTAGGCGGTTATTTGTTCTCTTCGAATCCTCTATTACCCGCTTAACATCAAGGTCTGTTTGAGACATTTCATCTCTCCGTGACGCATACTCGCAGCAGGCAACCCACAATTCAACGTTGCCTCGGAATATTCGCCTGGTGCAGCGACCTGTTCTTGATCTCTGCTGCCAGGCTCGAGATCTTCATGCAGACTCTCATGAGCCACTTGGTGCGTTGTTGTTCGCGGAAGCTAAAGAAGCGTCATCTCCTGCTTCTCGTCGAGACCGCTTCCTAGTCCTTGGAGTGCTTGCCTTCTGCATATACAACGGGTAATTAGGAAGCACCGTCGGTATAGCAGTTGGTAGAAGCATACGCAGTTTGGTGGTCTCGTAATCACTTTCAGTGAAGTGCAGCGAGCAAAGAGAACGGTCACTGGGCACCCTTTTCCTCTATATCCTTGCCTGGCGATGTTGGTGAGCCAGGCTTATCAGTGTTCAGCACTGGAGGGAAATTCATGGTATCCCAAGCCGAGATTTTTCTTCGCGTTGGACGTGCATAGTGGAACGCAGCAGTTCTTAGGCATACTGCTGCTCTAACAACCTATTGAGGCTGTGTTTGTGTTGTCAGGAGGGAGAACACACGGAATTCGGAACTGCTAGCACTCCGCGCAACGCAAAGAGGCGCGCTCAGCACAGCGCGCGGACTTCGGAGTATCACCTACTACTAGCGCCCTCGGCGAAAGTTGCGGCCGAAAGTGTCAACGCCGCTCTCCCTCCCTGGACAATGCGTGGAGGCTCCACGCAGCAGGCCGCACCTGTGCGCTTTCATCCAGCCGCCGTGATATATATATATATATATATATGCCTGGATCTTGACTTGCAATGAAGTGCAGGTGGGAGATTTCACTTGTGCATAGTTGAACGATGAGGATTCGTATCGTGCGCATTAACTAAATTAATCCGGAACTCGGCACGGTCTACGATGAACCTCCCCAGCTTCGCCCACTCATCATCACTCACTCCGTGGATATGCTGTAATTTTTTTAGTGATTACTTCGTAACCATAGGTAAGCAGTCGGCAACGTATAAAAGCGGAAGATATAACTCACCATTCCTTACTGTTCACAAGGATACTTTCTTTTCCCCTGAAATTACTGAAGCTGAAATTATTGCAGTTGCACGTCAGATTTCATCAAACAAAGCCATGGGACACGATGAAATATAAGTCAAAATATTGAAGCGCAACATTGAAACCTTATCCAAAGCTCTGGCTGTCATTTTCAACCAGTCCTTCACGACAGGCGTATACCCCGAGCGGCTTAAGAGAGGGAGGGAAACACCAGTCCACAAAGGCTCTGAAGACATAGCTAATTACCGTCCCATAACGATTCTATCCTGCGTGAACACTCGTTTTGGGAAGCTTGTTGCCAAATGAATGATCAAATTTATTACAAAAAGCAGTATCCTAACTCCGAATCAACATGGCTTTAGAAAAGAACACGGTACGACTGCTGCGGTAAACTTTGTCGCGTAAATAGTAGACCGCGCATTAAACGATAAGCAATCTGTCATAGGTGTCTTCCTAGATGTAAAAAAAAAGCTTTTGATTTAGTGGACCACAATATATTGCTAAACAAACTCGAACGCTATGGATTTAGAGGAATATCTGCAAAGTGTTTTCATTTCGCAGTTATTTTTCGCAACGGACTCAATATGTACAAATACTCGGTAGCAAGTCAAACTGGAAACTTGTTGAAACAGGTGTGCCGCAAGGCTAAGTAGTGGGACCGATTTTTTTCTCCTTCTTCATTATGATTACCCTCTATCCTTAACCCATATGCAAGCAGTTCTATATGCAGGTGATACAGCCTTACTCATAGGACGTCACTACCTTCAGGAAGCCAAATCACTCGCCAATAAAGAACTGCAAGCAACTTCTCAGTGGCTTAGACAAAACAATCTATTACTAAATACAAAAAAAGCAAGTACGTTGTTTTCGCCTCTAACCGAAAAGTGATTCTTAAAATATGTGGTCTGTACATTGGGGAAACTCACATTGACAAGGTAAATGCGTATACTTACCTTGGCGTGACTTTAGACCCTTCATTCAACTGCACATCTCATATAGACAATTTGTGTAGAAAACTTAGATTTGGATGCTTTACATTATTTAAGGCTAGAAACTAACTTACACGTAATCCGTATATTATACTTTAACGTTTTGCACTCTCACATTAGCTCTTGCATCAAATCATGGAGCTACACTTATGCTTCATATTGCTCCGTCATTACAATTTTGCAAAAGAGAGCTCTACGAAGCATTCCATTAGCATCCAAGAAAGCACCATCCACTGATGTTTTCAGAAATCTCAGAATAATGCCTTTTATTATGCTCAGGCAATAAAAAAGTGCAATATTAGTACAAAAATAATGAATAAGAATGTACCCCTTGACTCACCAGTCTTATTGAAAGCCAGTGGTCACACTCGACAGGCGTAACAATTGAATCTTAACCTGCCCATAGTCGACAATGTTTACAGCCGTCGAACAGTATCTTTTGTTGGTGAAAAATCTGGAATCGCATGCCTACCCCGATTAAATGTCAGGGATTAAATGACGAATCGCTCAGGAAACTCTTCCTATAGGGTAGTTACCATTGACCATATCGATATCGCACTACAAACTCTGTGTAGTACATGCACATTGATTCTGATTGTTTTCTTTTCTCACATGATCGCATTTGAAAATGCTATTTGTGTTTGAATATTATTTATAAACATTGTACTCGCTAAATAAAACCACAATATGCAATGTCTGTAACGGATCCTTAACTAGCCATATCGGCTACAGATCCGGATGTTCTCACAGAATTTGTTGTAAATCAATTTAGTGAAATAAAAACATTCTTCTTCTTCTGCTAGATGAAAAGTAAAGCATTGTCGGGTAAATACGCGATGTGCATTACCAGACGGGGAGAGTATGCGGCTGCGGATTCTTCAAGTTGTATTTTTTTCCTCTTGACAAGAAGCAGCAGCTTTCTTTTGAAGTCCGGAACATATTCAAGGGCGTCATAAAAACAGAATCACTTAGAAGCACGGACGGTCTTCAGCAACTTGAAGGTTGCGGGAGGTCGAAGCTACGCGGTAAGTTTGGCCCTGGTGAACATAAGAGCAAACTTATGGCGCGGCTCCCGCGACTACTTCATCAGGCTGGGAAATCTCACTACAAAATTGTGAACTACCTATACGAGCTCGTTTTACGAGTAATTCCATCCTACGAAACTTTACTGAATAGATGGCCTGGATGATTGAAAGGAAGTGCCTTGAATTCGGGGCTAGCGAGTTACAAGCCCTTGTGAAGCTTCGGCATGTAGGAAATCATATTGCAGGGCAACACAGCTGTGTTGGCTAAGGATTTCCCAACCTCCTACCCAACGGTTTGTATCAACTAGTCAACTTATACTGCAACGATTTGTATCAACTAGTCAACTTATACTGCAACGGTTTGTATCAACTAGTCAACTTATACTGCATTACACTGCTGAACAACTTGTAAGCATATCATGAGTGCCGTATGTCCAAGAAGCTCGTTATTGTAGAAGGTCGCAAAGCAGCGCTATTGCCGGAAGTCTGCGGAGTTCCGGCGACTCGCCGATTGCGATAAAAACGGGGCGGTCTTCCATCGAAGCGCTTGTCGTCGCAATATCCGTCGCACTGTCACAGGAGAATGCGCAAGCGTGTCACGCTGTAAAGATTATGATATATACACTCTAACTTAGTCGCAAAATCAGAGCACGAGCATTTATAAGAGGATTCGCCTTTGTCTAGCAGGGGCTTTTTCATCTGGACATCGCGCTGTAATCTCAGATGCTCCGCAATTCTCAATGCACCCTTGCGGTTAGCAGTGTTCTCATACGACACAACTTGCAAGCAATGACACCTTCAGAAAATCTTGTCCCTTACTCCTTTACCAATTCGCTGGAAAGATTTATTTTAGTTCCTGTTTTGATTGTTGAAAATTCCTGTTCACACGCTGGAGGAATACGGCGTGGCCGTACATGCGTTGTCGTTTCTCGCTCCCTGTCTTACAAAATAGTGCCTATTTCGATGAGAAACCCGCCTTCGACCTGAAGAGAAAGCCCAAAACAATGACAAGAGCAGCGGCGCGCACGGAAGAGGCCCCCAAGGTCAGGCCGAATCTCCAAAAGGGGATAATTTTGTACAAAGCGTCTTATCGCGGTGGGCGCACGCGCTAGACAGACGTAGGGAGAGAGAGGAGGCGGAAAGTACGTACTGACGCTCCTCGCGCAATGAGAGGGAGAAAGAGGCACCGTCCGAGCGGCGAAGGACAGAGAACGGGCGAGAAGGTTCCGAAATTTGTGCGTGCTTGTATCACGTGGCCCGCACCGAAACTTCTAGAACGGCTTTCCCAGGCTATATAAACAGTCGACCACGGGCCCCGAGTAGTAGAAGTAGTAACAGCAGCAACAATCGAGGTCGTGTGGGACTCAGCGAGAAGAAAGAAGACGCTGTTCCATGAGCCAGCTGACGAGCCCTGCCTGCAAGCTTCGAGTTGAGAAGGTACCTCGAGTGACTTGGAGAATGGGACTCTTTTGTGTTTTATTCTTTGTTGCAGTGCATGAGCTTGTTCGTGTTTGTTGGTTTCGTGCAACAAACACGAACTTGAGCGTGTTCGCGTTTGAGTTTGGAAGAGCCGTGTTTGTGCACGTTTTGTGTAACTGCCTGTTTGACTAGAATATCTTTTATTTGTTTCATCACCCCTGGCTCTGACTCGGTCTTTGAACCATGCTGCCGTTTTGCTAGTGTGCTGATGGGGACCAAAAACCTCACTGTCCAAGCTTTCGTGGGATGTTTTTCGGGGAACCAAGACGTAGGTTCTTGGAATTATTTCCAGCTATCGTGTCCTGTACCTCACATCACGGGATTGGTGACAACCTGCGTGAGAACATCTTCATGAAATGTGCGATGGAGGTTGTCTAGCGATACTGTCGACGTGAGGTAAAGCTTATACCCTTCAAACAGTCCGATGTATCAATGACCCCTTAAGACATTTTCTTTCGATAAATAACGGAATACGAGCGCTTTTCCATTGAAATCGGCTTTTATCGGATAAATCTTAAAGGGGCACTGACACGAAAATTTTCGTCTGCTGTTTTTTCGCTGCAATACGTAGCTGGGGACCTGTTAGCCATGACACGGCACATCAATTGCTCCAGCGCGCGGCAGATAATTATTTACGGCCTGTTTATTGCCCACTAGTTTCGTTTTGGTTTTGGAGAGCTCAAAAAACGACAAGGCGCTTGGTGCGACTGGCGCCATCTAGCGCTCGAAGTAAAGTGAACGAGTTCGACCACGTGAGCACACATAACTGTGACGCACTTCCGCACGACAACCGCCGCATGCTCGTTTTCTTTCGCCTGTCGCACGTACTGCGCGTTGTTATCGCTGGTGCTGTCATCGTTGTTGGGTGGCAAATATTTTTTTTGAGGTTTGGCGTCGCCGGCAGCCTACTAACGCAGGCGCAGCGAATAAGCAATGGCGGCTATGACGTCATCATTGCTAGCTGCACTCTCGGAGCTCGGCTGCCGTGGTGTCGTCGCGGAAGTTGGGGGTCCCCTTCAGGTCACCTTTGTTGTTGTCGATGCCGCGATGTACGGCGTCTAGCGCTTGACTGCGCATGCGAACTTCAATATTCATTTAAATTACCTTCGGAGCTGTGTTCGCTATTGAGATTTGGTAGATGACATCTGTATGTCCACGAAAATCGATCCCGCAGGCTATCTTAGCAGCGAAATTTTGGTGTCAGTGCCCCTTTAATTGTTAAAAATTTTGTCTCCGGATGTTTACTGGATTTTCTTCCGTATTTATTCGAAAACACTGTGCCCTAATTATAAGGTGCACCATAGTGTAGGGATACGGCAAATGTGACGACCGGGCAGTTCATTAACGTGCACTGAAAATGCAGAACGCATGGGCCTAGAAAATGTCCGTATCCACCGAAATCTCCGTATCCACCGCGGCTGGCACAATAAAAAAAATCTGAAAGAAGTCACAACTTGGCACACGTGTCAGGTACTTCGCCGGAAGAGTAATGTATGTGCTCTGTATATAAAAGTTTCAGTTCCATATAAACCGCTCTTTGAAAGTTAGCGTACGCGTTGTGTTCTCGTGTTTTTACATTGTCTGTTCCAGTCGTTTGCGGTGGCCGCAGAGGTGTTGTTGAACCTTCGCACATGGGTAACAGCTGCCTCTCTTAGTGTTTGTAATGTGTGCGGTGCCTTGGCGCTGGTTCGCCGCAGCCGGACCAACTGTAAGGACTTTTTTCAAGCTAAAAGGGTACCGCGATGAGAAAAAGTCTGCCTCATAAGACGTTATGCGAAACCAATACTTTTGCACGGGCAGCACAGTTACTGATGGTACAGTTCAAATAAATAATTTTGGCAATACGCGGGATCTTCATATGCGGGGCCAGCCTCGTTAGGTCGATGTCTTGTGACCTGTGAAAACAAAAGTGCGATTGGTGTGACTACGCAGCGTGTTCTAATGAACTTGGGCCAAGCTTTTAAAACAAAGCAAGCGCAGGGTATTTATCTTCCATAATTATTTTCCATCTGCTAAACTGTTGCTTAAAAGCAAAATATTCAATGGATAAGTGGCAGAGCTAGCATCATAATTAGTGCTTCAATTACCTGTTTTCGGAGTAGCAAGTGCAGTGCTTTTAATTTTCACGGGCTTTAGAGGAAGTACAAGTGCAGTGCTTTTAATTTTCACGGGCTTTAGAGGAAGTACAAGTGCAGTGCTTTTAATTTTCACGGGCTTTAGAGGAAGTACTCACGCCGCCAGCGATTGACCGCTATCATTTACTGCAAGGGTGACAGAGTGGTAGCCCATTTGTAGAGCGCCTTCGCGCACCGAGTGCCTATTGTTCGATGTTCTACGTGTCAGATTTTATCGCGTGTCATGACGCTTAAATGTTGTATCTAATACAGCCGAAGCAATGTCAACATTCCTACATCTTTCGCCTCCTATTGGGCTGTTAGTGAAATGAAAGGGCAGCACAACAGTTGTTGCTTTGAGCATCAAATACGCGCAACTAAAGCTGCGGAAAACTTCCTCGTCATCGAAGTCTTTTTTTTTTATGTCTACTCCATAGTATTTTTATCGGGCTACATATGCCGAGTAATGAGCCACAAACCTGTGGGAACTGCGTGGCTTTAGCTTGGAAGCCACAAGAAAACTCGCTGTGAATTTGTTTACTTCGCAATTAGAACAAAAAATAAAAATGCAAGGGCTTAAATGTGTCGCGCCAAGAAATGTCACGCGAAGCTTTGAAATTTGAAGTTCTTCTTTCGAAACTGCGTAAAATGGTTCGGTTTATCGTCTGTTTAGGGAAGATATGGTTAACGACCTGCAGGCAAAAAAAATCAAGAAAAGCTCTGACCACAATGCTATGAATTAGGCGATTTTTCTCTCTAATTCTCTCATTTCATTATTGTTCGCTTCTCTCATACCTACGGCATGACGAATCACCATACATTTGTGTGCTATACCAAAATATTTCTCTGTGGTACACCTTAATGAACCATCAGTCTTTTCCATTTTTATTCATAGCGGTTACTTATGCTAATATGCATAGTTAGTTTGATACCGTAAAATCCAGGAATGTTGCTTTTTGATTCGTTCAAAATTTGAAGCACTGCGCTTGGCCACCCTTTTGATTGATTATTCGTGTTCTTTATGTTGAATGAATTTCAGACCTTCTTACTTTCATTCTATAAGAATGAGTTATCTCCAACATAACTCATTAGCGGATGACGTTTAGCCTCCATGGTTCTGCAGTAGCGAAATAATGTATTTTTTGCTCTATGTTGTTTTCTTTCTTGTCTTTCTGTGGAGAGCTTTACTGCGCTTTCATTCTGCTGTTCCTCGCCAACCTTCAACACAGAATTTCATCAGTCTTAAGTGAGTCCCCGGAATTCGCCAAGTCCATTTACTTCCTCTCATAGAGTTTCCTATTAAAATACTAGAGGGAAAACTGGCGCTAGTGTCTATGGGAGTATCAAACAAGGCGGTTGAGCCAACGTGGGAATGATGGGTAAGACATGGATTTGCCTAGTCTTTGTTCTTGTGGCTTCATACCGCTTTGCGACTTCAGAAAAATAGGCCATTTACGACAAAATATTGAACTAAAACGGAAGATTTTAGAATGACTATGTGCGTGCGCAGGTACTATTTGCTTTTTCGCGGTTAGAAAAATACTGAACGCTCAAAAATTTAGCAGTATTGTACAATATTACAATGTTGCCTCCTCTGCTTGTGCCCAGATTTAGCAACTGCCATACGGGTTTAAGTTCCAGATGTAGTTCTGCTCGAAATTTAAACACATTTGTTCATGTAAATGACGTGCTCACATTTTAAAGTGTGTAAAAGGTAGATGTGTCTTCTAAATATAACAAACGGGATTTCGCTCCCTTATTTTAGTGCAGGCAAAGTGCTCCACTGTATTTTTACGAACTATATGCATAGGTCGAGCCCCTGCGTGAGGCCGTAGCAGGAGCGCAGTACCGCCCATAGCTTGGTGGTTGGTTTTGTGAAAAAACGTGATGTTAAATAAACAAGCGTGCCGTTAAACACCATCGGAAACTGCGCCTGAGCTTTGTTCTGCGCTGACTTTTTGGGCGTCGTCCACAGGAGCGTCTACTAGGCACGATAACTGTGCGCCTGATTGGCACGTTCGGCCGGCATTGAATTAACGAAACAGCGCAAGTGAAAGGCCGTAGTACAAGGCAGACGAACAGCCTTCTGACAAGGGATGTACGGAAGCCGTGAAAGCGACCCTGCGGTTACAGATTCTATCGCATCTGATAGAAAAGAAAAGAAAAAGGAAACAGCAAAACAGCATCGATAAGGTTCGCGCGACTCAGCGCGAATATTTCTAAAGTTGGGTAAAATACCGCCGCAAATGCCATGTGTAGCCATCCATCAACAAACACAACAGCGAAACACTGCATGGCATCTCATTATTGCAAAACGACTTTGGTACATACGACAGTCTGATGATCTCTAGGAGTAA